>CAXKVY010005470.1:0-2500 GCA_964058915.1 Tetropium fuscum | reverse complement strand
ATAACAAGTATGCGCTTTTATTCTTATAGCAGGTGTGAAATTTAATATAACATATATATTGAATTAAAGAGAATATAAGTAGGTCCTAATTAAAACCATAATAATATGTAAATATGTTCAAATTAAAGTCAGATTATTATATAAATAAGCTAAAAAGAGATGTTAGATTATAAAGTCAGTTAGAGATAGAAATAGTTAACTGTAGCATAGACAGAATAACATTAAATACATTCCGTAGTAACATACCTTCTCTACAGAGAATATATATATATATATATATATATATATATATATATATATATATATATATATATATATATATATATATGTATGTATGTATATATATATATATATATATATATATATATATATATATATATATATATATATATATATATATATATATATATATATATATGTATGTATGTATATATATATATATATATATATATATATATATATATATATATATATATATATATATATATATATATATATATATATATGCACTGAATATATTTATGCAAATCGTTCGTTCTAATAGCTGCTGTTTTTTCTATTGACATACTTGACGAATTTGACGTGCATCTTTTATTTTAGGTAGTTTATACAAGTGTCCAGAATGTAGCAAATCCTACAGACATCAGCCCTCACTCTACAGGCATAGAAAATTTGAATGTGGCAAACGGCCGCTATTCAAATGTGAGGTGGATGGATGTCGGTTTGAAACCAAACTTAAATCTAACTTAAGTAAACATGAGCACAGACACTTTCTTAAGAATGGTACATCAATCTGATAATTTAGCAATACATTGTGATTACTTGAACAATTGATCACATGCATCTTTTCAACCAATTGTAAAATACACTATTTATAACTTATTTTGAAAATGTTCATGAATCTCATAATAAAATGCATTATACTTTAATAATATAATAACTTATTATGACATTAGAAAGTTCTTATAGAACACAAATGAACAGTAAATAATTCGTAACCCCTGAAGATGACTGACTTATTTTGACATTAATTTGACAATTTCGACCCTATTCCAACATCATATATGTTGATTTAATCCACTTATTTCTCAGGTTTAATAGGCGAAAAGGAGTAGTCAATATAGAATATCTTACTAGTAAATTAAACAAATGAAAAAATTAGCGATCCATAAAGATAAAACAGAGTTCAATTCAATTCGTACTCAGTTTGACTCTATAAGTACTCTTCTTCGCCTTCTGATGTATACCTTTGACCTACACTATTCAGGCTACCGTAATGCGGATTCTATTCCTAGCAGGAAGCCGCTCCTAGACTGCTTCCTCCGGTGACGCATATCGAACAGTTCCATTGACCATCGTCTTATCCTTGCCGATATTCCGCAGGATGCCTCGGCAATTCATAACTCTATTGATATTGTACACAAGCACATTATAGCCAGACCATACACAAGCTTCCTTGAGCGGCAGGTACTAAATGCCTGTCGACCCCGTACTCCTCCTTGGCCACAGTACTCGACCACCTGTCACTCCGACTACTGGATCAAAACGGCACAACAGGGATGAAAATCTTTAATTTCGTTTACTGTGTCACAAGTAATATAGTGTATGAAGCAACCACATAATCCATTCTAATCAAATATATATCCTTGTGCAATCGGACGCGAAGTAGGCCCATCACGTCCTCCGTAGCGGCCGCGAAATTCAGTTTCGAGTGCGTTTTTAGACCCTTGGTGACATTTTCACGATTTGTCAATGAGCGAACCATAAGTATTTTGTATCATTTCCATATAAATGCTGAGTTCTGACGCCACCATAAGTAGGTATATTATAAACTGTGGTGTCATTATACCTAAATTCTACCTATAGTTTTATCAGTTGAAACTGCAGCCATGCAGACGGTTGAACAAAAAATAGTGTGTACACCACGGCCGCGAAATTTTATTTGGCCTCGGCCGCAAGGTCGGCCTCGGAAATAATTTTTCTCTCGGTACGCAAAATGGAATTTCGCATATACAAATATCTATTGTCGTAAATACTGGTGAGTATTATTAGACCGCGAGATGATAGCAGTTTTTTCTACGATTGCATTCAGCATACCTTTTGGATGGGTGAAAGTTTTGGGGGAAAAGCCCGCTGGACGCTTTCCTGTCATATGGAAAATTGCATTTTCAAGTGTTTTTTTACACTTGCACAAAACTTTTGTATTTTTCTCTGAGATTATAATGATTATTAATTAAAATTATAATCCCCAAATCCCATTATAAGCCCCAAAATTATATGGGTTTTATGACACACACTCTCATTCTTTTCCTCAATATGCAGCATGAAAACGCGGAAAATTAAATGTTTTTATTGCAAGTTCAGGTGACTGGAACCCTGCAAAGCGCAGGCCTATTATTATATGATGGTTTTAACTTTCTTTTGATAAAAGGGCAAGAATTTTAATATCGAGAGAAAAAAAAACATGAATACAGCTGTTTATTCCTAACGCAGTCTCACC
>CAXKVY010005469.1:10000-20989 GCA_964058915.1 Tetropium fuscum | reverse complement strand
TACATAACCGTCGCTGCGCTACGCATCGATCTTACTGCGCATGAGCTGTTGAATCTTACAATTGATATACTTTAGTTCGAGCTTCTGCTATTTTTTCTTTTTTTTTTCTTAGTCCTTTCAAATATACGACACAATTATATTTCCCTTGCCCTAAAACACAATTACTTTTGTCACGGGTCGCCCGACCGACCAGATAATGAAAATACGTATCAATGGCATGAGGTGTCGCCAAGGAGGACTAGTTGCATGTTTCACAAGAATATTTTTAGATTGTTACGTTACATTGATAAAAAAAACGATTATAAAAATACGTGTACATTGCATAAGCCCCCCCCCCTCCCCAACGAGCACCATATGGTTTCACAAGAACAATTTTAGATTCTTTCACAGCGGATAAATTCAAAAAATGAAGTATCCGCCACCGGGCCGATTGCGTAAACACTCGGAAATTTACACCTACTTGTATCGTAAATGCTTTTTAACCTCAACAAAACTAATAACTCCTCTGAAACAGCAAAATATTAGCTGTAAAAACACAGAATAATAGTACAAACTATATGAATAAGATTTGCAGTAACTTATCTTACTCTAACTTACTCATGTTGACATGTTTAAAATATTTTGGAAAATCACATCCACCTGAGTAATTAACGTTTTCGATGTACATGTTCATGTGACACTTATAATAAAAATGCTACGTAGGTGCGTTTATTTTAGCACACTACATACTTACATACTACAAGTCTGCCACGTGAGAGTTGAACAACGGAAAAAATGCGGGATAAACGTTCTATTGAAAATTTATTTACCAAGAAGTTCCTATGTTATTTTTATACTAGATATAGTTACTTACACAAAGAAGCCAAATATCCATTATGCTCTGAGCTTTAGAAACTTCTATTGCATATGTAATCGCCCTTCCCCCTCATACGTCGTTGTTCAACTCTCGTGAGGCGGATATTAAATATCGGTATCTATTCTGGTACATTGTAAATGAAAATAGCGATCTGTATATTTTATAAAGTGTTCAGTACTAAGTAGTTGTATAGTGTGCAATTTTAGTATAAATAAATAGTAAAGTAATAAAACTTATATCACAAGAACACGTTGTTTTTATAATATTGTTTCTAGTCCGTAATCCTCAGTATACATTATATATAAATTACCATATATCTGCTAATTAACCCCAAAAATCAAATTTTAGTAAGATTTATTTCTCCAAAAGGCTATCAAATCTGCCAACTATTTCAAATCTGCTAACCTTATTATCAAATTATCAGGCATTTCTGATGTCTGGTAGTAGCAAATGGCCGCTAGAGGGATCTAGTTATATCTCGCGCACATTAAACTGCTCGCCATACACTGTTTGGATTACTTCCTTTCTATTAGACCCATAATAACATATGCTTCTGCAGTGTGGTACCCTTTCATATCACAACACCATAAAAATAAATTGCAAACAAGTCAGCACAAAGCCCTCAGAGCGGCTACAAATACAAGAATAAGCACAGGTACAAGGAACAAACACCACACTGAACCAGCAAACGGGCATGCAAACAATAGACCAACACATAGAAAAAACAATAATACCTGCATTCATCAAACGCTTAACACAACACCCAAATATAACAATTCAACAAGCCATGACACCCAAATTTGTATGTAATAGTATGTAAGAGGCATGTAATAGTAGCAATAATAAAATAATCTAACATAAATAGACCCACAACACACTAACATAGGATAATAAGTATTTTTGTAAATCAACGCTTTCAACAGCCCGCTTATGTAATTATTAACCAAAAAACTAACTAAAACTAGATACTAACTCCCGCAAAATATCCCATCCCTATTCCCCCGCCCAAGGTCGAGGGAGAAAAGACATATAGCCAGACAGCCTTGAACACCGCAGCACTGAAAACAAAATAAACGGCAAAGAAATAGAGTATTTCAGAAATAGAGGCCAAGCATAATTGCAAAATCACGTAAATGCTGTTTACCGACGGTGTGCTGATGAAATCTAAGTCGAAACTAGTCCTGGTTTAAGAATTGATGAATGGACCGCAGCTAGCAAATCGGATTTACATGTACACTTCAGTGAAGGTAGGGGAAAGGTGAAAGAACTTGTACAAATTCTAAGTGATTCGTTTCCGTATATATATCCAGATATTCAACTGGTAAGTGTGTCTCCCTTTGATTATTCATCTATGTATTTGATTATTTCTCTATGTTATGAATTGCTACAAACCCAAGATTTCTTTTATATTAGATATTTATAAAAGTGCAACAACAAAAACAAACAATATTGCAACTTACTTTTGACCATAATGCATAGTAACGTAATGTGCAGAAGAGGGAACATTGTTATTAGGTTTTCAATGTAAAAGAGGTTTAACACATTATTATAGGAAAATTATTATTGCGTGTATATATCAATAATCCAAAAATTAAATTTGTAACTCATAGGTGCACGCTTTAACGCACGCCACTGGTGTTGAGAGACATAGTATTAAGCCAACCTAGATATTGCTTTCACCACTAAAATACAGGATGTCCCATAATGAATTTAAATGTTTGAGGTTTTTAAAAGGCATGATATTAAAAAAATATTCTGCCCTAAATACAAGGGAAATATGCAGAGCATTGCATTTCTTAAGAATGATATTGTTCAGATGTCTTTCCATACGAATATACAACTAGTGGACATACATCTGAAATGTCGAAAACCTACTGTTATGCAGTGATTCCTTATCAAGTTAATGTCCTTTAATTCGTTTAGTATTGCAGAAGTATACTTTAACAGTAATGCTTTAATATTACACGAGTAGGTCCAGTCTGTAAGTTGTACCTACTTCATAGGGAAGGTTTAGTAATTGATAAATACGTATAGACGTACAGCCAGATATTCCCTGTTTTTATAAATAACGACAAAAGTCAGAAAATTCAGTTAGCGGCCTGTAGAGTTTTCCCATTATGTTTTAGAGAAAAGTTTGCTTCAATGTTGTAAACAATTTACTTTTCATAATCTAAATACTTTATAAATCAATGATGCTATTTATTTGTACACGCAGCTATGAAGCCATTTATTTGTACAGGATGATCCATGTAAGAAGGTCTTTATTTAAAAGCCCTAAGAGTTAGAAAATTTTAGAGTTAGAAAGCCTTAGTTAAATTTTAGAGTTAGTTAGCCCTAAGAGTTAGAAAAAGTTAATTACAATTGCTGTTCCGTATCTTATGAATTTTAATTTTTTAATATTTTAGAATAGAAACGAATAGAACGAATAGAAATTACAGTGGTCTAGAAAAACGTGCTGTTACAAAAATACATTTTCTTAAATGGAACAGCTTTCCTACATTTTGATACGGATATTGATTATCCTTATAATTATAAGTACTTTTATGGTTCCGTATGCAAAGGGTAAAACGGGACCCTATTACTAAAACTCCGCTGTCCGTCCGTCTATCACCAGGCTGTTACATCTCATGAGTCGTGATAGTTAGATATTGAATTAGATGAGTTAGATTTTCACAGATGATGTATTTCTGTTGCCGCTATAACAACAAATACAACAAATTTGACACGACATGAATCTGTATGCTAATAAATGCCGGAGTCGCCGGTCGGACGAAATTAAGTATTATCTTAAGTAGGCAGATATCATACGCATTAGATATCATAAGTAGGTAGGTAGGTGTACGCAAGTACTTAATCTAAATCAGTACCCATAAGTGAGGCTCCCACACAACAGACATGATTTTTTTGCCGTTTTTATAGATAATGGTACGGAACCCTTCGTGCGGAGTCGGTCTCGCACTTGGTCGGTTTTTTGTAATATTAAGATATGAAAAATTTCGAATAGTGTTTGAGTTAATTTAATTTAAAAATCCCCAAAGAAATAATTTTAATTTTTCAATAAATTTACTTGTTTTTTTTATACAATTTTCTGCATGGACTACATAGTTTAAAATTGCCTTGTTATTGATAATTTTGATTGATCACTTGTTTGAAACCTTATTTAAATATAAACAAAGTGTCATTCTTCTACGGTATATTTTTAATTTTTGAAAAATATTATACAGTATTATACAAGTATTTTATACATGTAGTAAGAAGTAATAAGTACCCATTTACAAAAAATATTTACTCATTTATTACACTTAAATTTACATGATAAAAGAAGTAATTTTTCAATATATATTGGCGGAAAAATCATTGATAGAGTATGAAGATGCGATGTATAGCAAATATCTGATAGCAATGTTCATTTTCATCAGATCAGCACTCAGAGTGGCGGACTGTCATGGCTGTTCTTTAACTGAAATCAATGCTGTCCAGTTATTATGTTGTATAATAACGCATAAGTTACCTTCTAAAGTCTCACCTGCCTCTGACAGTGGTGCAGCAAACGGAGGGTCGTGAAGTCGTTGCTCATCGATGTGAGATTATTGCAGTTTTCACAAAAGTTGCTCAAAATTGCCTTTTTTGACTGACCTTACAAATCGATGGCGACCTTACAAATTGATCTAATTGGAAAGTTAGTGAGGTCATTAGATGCATAATTGAAGGCTCTTCAACTTTGAATACAGTGATATTTTCCATATGATATGCAACATATTATCGGAAACACTGAAAAGCTCCGAAATTTTCGAGTTTTCTTGTGTTTTTGGACTTGAGCCGGAACTACTGAGGCAGCAAGCTTCAGATTCGTGTTCCCCAAAAAACATTATTTCGTTGAGAAACCTTCTACCGGACTCATGTTACCGAAAACTACCATTTGATCAGGCTATCTTTTAAGAATCTATTCCACTTTGCTAAACATCTCTAGATCCATGATCTCGGTAATTATGATAACAAATCTTTGGCATAACACATATCAACTATCCAACCGATCTGGCTGGAATTTTGGACACATATAACATACACATATATTTTCCGACTTTGGTAGTTGTTTATAGTAAAATAGGACAGATCTGGCTGGACGTCTATACGTATTTATTATTCACTAACCCCCGCCCCCTATAGCTCATAATCTTCAGATACCTATAATTAATTAAGTAAACTTTTTTTGTACATACTGACCTACTTTAATTAGAGAAAATAAGAATAAACGACATAGGGATAGTTTTTTGCCATTTGAGATCTGCATTAGATGAGTGTTTGTAGCCAATCTCATTTTAAGATCTGAAATCCGCATATTTCCTCTGAACTTATAGTAAGATATTTTTCCTTAGTAATATCTCATACCTTTTTAAAATTTGTTTCAAAACTAAAACTCATGATGGGCCATTCACGGCAATCAGGGATGAATAATAAATAATTATCTAATAATATAAAATTTTGCAGCTATATATAATTGCAGTCAGTGTGATCGCAATTACAGGCATAAATCATCGCTATTCAAACATAGAAGATATGAGTGTGGAAAGCAGCCCCTATTTGCTTGTGAATTTCCAGGATGTAACTTTACTTGTAAATTGAAGGAAAACTTGACTAAACATTCCAGAAGACACGCGGAGAGTCAATCTCGGGAATATTCCTATCATCCTAGAAAAAACCGTAAATAGTTACTATACATTCATTTATTGCTACAGTGTCTCTGAATATCGTTAGCAAGCGATATCTCCGAGATCGTGAATGTCATCACATTCTCCTTCTGAATCAGTGGATTCCCTCTGAATCAGTTTTAATTTAGTTGTAATTTGAAAAAGTGCTTGATTTTGTAAGGGTTGTAAGCTACAACCCTGTTGAAAGTATACAGCAAGAACGACTTGATACCGTTAATAATATGTTTTGTTGCTGTTATTAGCAATATTCTGGGGCATCATGTGCATTACATATGCGAAATACTAAATCCGTATTTCTCTGCACTTCTTATTGAACTTATTTTTTGTTATTTGCGGGGTGTAAAGGGTATTAGTTTAAAACTGCCTAATAAATGTATTGTTGTTACCTTCAGTGTTTCACTCGCCAACTCCAATAGATTACAGGACCAACCATGCTGTGGCAACTCATATTGCCTAAGTGGTTACATTAATTCGCAGCGGCCAGATCAGAGATGGCCCCACTAGGTTGCTACATGGCATATCAATGCCGACATTACCGACTTTATATTTGATCTTTCCTCATTCATAGTTTTGTCCATAACTTAGTTATGTTATATAACATCGTCGTTTATCGTTTTATTTCTTGCTTGCCTTCTCGTTTATCTAAGTGTGCTCCTGTGTTCATTTGTTACCTTGCCAGGGAAGTGTTAAAACTCATTTAGTATTAAATAGCTGTCGTGGTTTTCTAATTTTAACACTGTGATATTGTGTTGTGTACCTACCCGGGTGTGTTTATCAAGGTAAAATCGAAGTACTTTAAATTTAAATCGAGATGTGTACTATTTTAAATAAGTATTTTAACCTATATTTAAATATATTTGATAAAACATATCGAAAATAGTAAATATCATTTAATAGTAATAATTATTGTAATATATAAAATATTGCTTATACATTTTCATACCATAGCATACTTTTTTGTAATCATATGAAAACGTTGAGGTTACTTCGACAAAACTTGCTCCAATTTATATGTTGCAATAATTATTACTATTAACTCGTATTTACTATTTTAGATACAAGCTTATCAAATATGTTTAAATATGGGGCAACATTCTAGATACAAGTTTATTAAATATGTTTAAATATGGGGCAACATTCTTATTTCAAATAGTACAATTTTTTATCAAGCATGTATAACCAGTAGCAGCACCCTAAATTCATAAACTTATAGTTTTAAGCGAACCGCCAAACGTCGGTAGTTAATCGGCCAGACACCGTAAGGCGCTAGTATC
The DNA here is from genome assembly GCA_964058915.1 of Tetropium fuscum. Lineage (NCBI taxonomy): Eukaryota > Metazoa > Arthropoda > Insecta > Coleoptera > Cerambycidae > Tetropium > Tetropium fuscum. The sequence continues at coordinate 14,150 of CAXKVY010005469.1, read as the reverse complement.
GCGGTCCAGGTAATCGAGAACCACGCACATAATTTTGTCAGTGGCTTATTAATACGGTTGATGATAACTTTTGTGGAGTGATGAATCTAAATTTATGAATAGAGGCATGGTTAACAAAAAAAATCAAAATTAATGGAGTCACGAAAATCTCATGCGTCACAGTCCTTGTAATCCGCAGAGACGTTTTAGCGACAATGTATGATGTGGTCTCATCAGTTCGAAAATAGTTAGACCTGTCTTTTATGAAGATACCCTGACATCCGAACGCTATGTGGAATTTTTAAGAAATACAGTGGCAGATTTTTTGAAGAGTGACAATTTAGCTAATCGAAAAATATATCCAACAAGATGGTGCGCCGCACTATAATACCTATATTGTTGCTATACTACTTATCGAACTCTTTGAGAATCGTTGGATAGCTACATTTGAACAAATTTTATGATCGCCACGTTGGCCAGACATTACGTCTCTCGATTTTTATATTTGTGATTTAACAATAAAAGTGCCTATAAAAATAAATACAATAATAGATATTAGTGTACTGTGTCCTTTTTTTTCACCAAAGTTTCAGCAAAATGAAACTTTAATTATTATTATCCATAACATTGACGGGTTTTGACGGCTGCTGAAAAGTATTACCTAGTGAAATGAACTCGGAAATGTCTTACATGTTTTTGGACACTTGATCTGAACGTTTATTTTTGTAGTGGTAACGACCCATAATATTGGTAGTAAAAATACTTCAACGATATATGAGTTTTATTATTTTTAAATGAGATATAATAAATAGCCATAGTAATGTAATTAGTGGTAACTACACTTACAGTATGAAACAAAAAGGTGCGAAGGGCAAATCACTAGACTTGCATTTTTTCAATCTGTGAACATCATTTTGTTGTAAAAATGTTTTACTGAACTGACAGATTGAGAAATCAGTCAAAGGTGTTATTTTAAAGGTGCAATTTTGTCATGACCTATGGGTAAGGAGTCAAGTTTTCGTTCAACGCCAACGCCGTTTCGTTTCGTTCCATAGGTAATGGAAAACTGCATTGAAATGTAAATATCTCCGTTAATATTAATTTTAGTGATGCCTTCAATGACAAATTTTATTTATAATTTAAATTTTATTTCACCTACACACCATAATCTTGACACTTTGTTATAAAGCAAATAAACTATAGTCACACACATTACTAAAAAAGTAGGATTGTGTATATGTACATAATTAAAAAAGGGTTATTGGTTTCATCCTTAATTGCTATAAAATTTAAGCTGCTTAATAATTGTAATTTTAGGAGCAAGAGTTTACTCATGTCCACAATGCCATCGCCACTATCGACATCAAGCATCGCTGTGCAAGCACAAAAAATTTGAATGCGGGAAGCAACCCTTGTTTGCCTGCGAATATCCGGGATGTTCTTTTTCTTGCAAGTTGAAAGGAAATCTGACCAAACATTTAAAAAGGCACATCACTGATGTTACGTATATTGACAAAGCAATTTAATAGTGGTAATGGTTTCACAAAATAGGCATAATTATTGATTATTTATAGAAATAAACTGTGAGCGATGTCTAGTGTCATACTTCTGAGTTATTTATTAAATCAATTATTAACCAATAATGTTTCATTTAAATGTTTTAATATTGATCCTCGTTGTACGTCTTGACAATTGTGGCAATTTTCGATCGATGCATTGATTTAGTATTCGTATAGCGTATTCAAACCGGTGCACGTTATCAACTGTCAAACATGTGACCAGCGAACATTGTTTCAAAGTTTGTCAGACTGTAATAAATGTTACAGAAATTTTATTTGTATTTTGACGTATTATGGTGAAGGAAGCAAATTCTTGAAATATTTAATATCAAATATATTACTTATTTATGACCCATTTCCTCAAGAAATGTTTGTTTAAATGACTGAAATATATTTGCTAAGTATTGAAATAGATTTGCGAGTAGGTACTATGAGCACTACGAGCAGCTCTTTGCTTGTCTTTCATATTTTACCAACACGAAAGACCACGAGGCTGCTTTCGAGTTTTGTATTAAAAAAAGGCACCTGTCTTGAATCTATTCGTGATCGAATGAAACCATCTCTGCGCTTTTATCCACCAACTGCCATTGAAGCTTCAGTCACCAATTTAATGCACCATGAAACAGCTTATGTGTGACAAGGGATTTAACTTCCGCTTTAATGTAATCCACTTTCGTTGGATTTTCTATCATATTCAAGAGCTCTTCATCAGACATATTTGTTAGAAACGAAGGTTCAGTTAATTTGGTAGATTGCCAGTCAATAAGTTCAAAATCTTTTTTTTATTTTTTTAATGCAACAAAATCGGTTGCATTAAAATAAATTTTTGGAATTTTAAACTGCCTTATGTTTCCGCACTTTGTCTGTTCGCGAATTTTCAACAAGCGACGATAACCAAGTTCCCTGATATGCTTCAACTCATCTGTCATCATGGAGATTAAAATATTTTCTGGGTGTGCATAAAAACCTTTTCTTTGAATGACGGGTTCAATTATTGATAAGACATCGCTGACAAAACTCTGGACCAGTTTATTATATTTATTATAATGGCGCGGACTCTCCTTACAGGATGACTTTAGCTTAATATCAAACCAGATCGGTGCATAAACTTTCATCAAATACTCGCATAAAATTTTCAGCTTCTTAGATACATTTTCTGTGGAAATATAGAGCCGTAATATTCGGTTTGCCACTATTAGCCAACAGGTAAGTCCTCTGGACAAACACCAGAATTAATAGCCTGACATATGTCCCACAAATATTTTTGGGCCGTACTCAAATCATAAGGAACCAGTTCTGGCAAGTTTTCGCTTTGTATCGGGAGAAAAGTTGTCACAGGTAAATTATCGCATGATTCCAAGCTCTTTTCAATAGGACCAGAATATGCAGGTGTTTAAAAAAAATTAAAACGTTTTTATTATGCCGAAAATGTTGAAACAAAATGAAAAAAAGGGCAAAAATTTCGTTATTTATTTGTTTGCTTTTTGTCTATAACTTTTTTTGGGCCTGAGATAGGTATAGGCATAGCTTTACAGAAAAAAAAACAAGATGTCCCTTAAAATGTTGGTTCGAAAAATTTTTGGGTTACAAATTGACAGATATCTGGCCACTCGTATAATGCGTTTTTTAAAATTTTTAGCAGAGGATATTTGTTGAATGAATAGTAGTTTAAATAGAATGTATTATCAACCAATAAACTTAACATGCCTTTTTTTATTGAGTAAATAAAAATTTTTTCACCAAAAGGAGAATAAAAACAATATCTGTATAAGAGGGATAAAAATCGAAAAAAAAAACGATGTTCGAGTGGTCATATTTCGGTCAATTTTTAACTCAAAAAATTTTTCGACCCAGCATTTAAAAGAAAATTTTGTGTATTTTTTTTCTATTAGGCAATACATCTACCCATCTCTGAACCAAAAAAGTTACAGGCAGAAAAGCAAAAAATAAATGAAAATCGAAATTTGGACTATTTGGACCATTTTGACTTTTTGGACTAATTGGACCATAAGTGTTGCGGATTTCTTGAAAGAATTGTGTTTTCAAGTAATATATTGTTGTGGCCATTTGAAAATGATATTGTAGATTTATATTGATGGGAATAGATTTATATGAGAAAAACGTAGCAATAATTTTTGCATGTTCATCTGTTGAGATTACTTTTGTAATAACTTTATTTCAGGTGGTAAATTTAGATGTGAAATTTGCAACAGATCATATAAGCATTATCCCTCTCTGTATAATCATCGACGGTTTGAATGTGGGAAAGCACCTCAGTTTAAATGCCCCTCTACTGGATGCACGTATACGAGTAAAATAAAAGGAAATGTTAATCAACATTTTAGAAGACAACATATTCGCGCCGAGAAGACAGCAATATTTATTTCTGAAGTTTAAAGAAGTTCGCACCATATAGTAGTAGTTTTTGCGTATTTTACCGCATACATTTGTTATCTAAAAGTGTTACTGTATACAATAAGAAACTTTTTCAAGGTACTGATAATATACCAACTAAGTAGCTTGCATGATTTATTTGAATTAATTATTATGATTTATTTAAATATTTGATTATTACATGTTTTATTATCATTTTTTAAATAGATTATACCTAA
>CAXKVY010005469.1:0-5000 GCA_964058915.1 Tetropium fuscum | reverse complement strand
AATTTGAATGTGGCAAACGGCCGCTATTCAAATGTGAGGTGGATGGATGTCGGTTTGAAACCAAACTTAAATCTAACTTAAGTAAACATGAGCACAGACACTTTCTTAAGAATGGTACATCAATCTGATAATTTAGCAATACATTGTGATTACTTGAACAATTGATCACATGCATCTTTTCAACCAATTGTAAAATACACTATTTATAACTTATTTTGAAAATGTTCATGAATCTCATAATAAAATGCATTATACTTTAATAATATAATAACTTATTATGACATTAGAAAGTTCTTATAGAACACAAATGAACAGTAAATAATTCGTAACCCCTGAAGATGACTGACTTATTTTGACATTAATTTGACAATTTCGACCCTATTCCAACATCATATATGTTGATTTAATCCACTTATTTCTCAGGTTTAATAGGCGAAAAGGAGTAGTCAATATAGAATATCTTACTAGTAAATTAAACAAATGAAAAAATTAGCGATCCATAAAGATAAAACAGAGTTCAATTCAATTCGTACTCAGTTTGACTCTATAAGTACTCTTCTTCGCCTTCTGATGTATACCTTTGACCTACACTATTCAGGCTACCGTAATGCGGATTCTATTCCTAGCAGGAAGCCGCTCCTAGACTGCTTCCTCCGGTGACGCATATCGAACAGTTCCATTGACCATCGTCTTATCCTTGCCGATATTCCGCAGGATGCCTCGGCAATTCATAACTCTATTGATATTGTACACAAGCACATTATAGCCAGACCATACACAAGCTTCCTTGAGCGGCAGGTACTAAATGCCTGTCGACCCCGTACTCCTCCTTGGCCACAGTACTCGACCACCTGTCACTCCGACTACTGGATCAAAACGGCACAACAGGGATGAAAATCTTTAATTTCGTTTACTGTGTCACAAGTAATATAGTGTATGAAGCAACCACATAATCCATTCTAATCAAATATATATCCTTGTGCAATCGGACGCGAAGTAGGCCCATCACGTCCTCCGTAGCGGCCGCGAAATTCAGTTTCGAGTGCGTTTTTAGACCCTTGGTGACATTTTCACGATTTGTCAATGAGCGAACCATAAGTATTTTGTATCATTTCCATATAAATGCTGAGTTCTGACGCCACCATAAGTAGGTATATTATAAACTGTGGTGTCATTATACCTAAATTCTACCTATAGTTTTATCAGTTGAAACTGCAGCCATGCAGACGGTTGAACAAAAAATAGTGTGTACACCACGGCCGCGAAATTTTATTTGGCCTCGGCCGCAAGGTCGGCCTCGGAAATAATTTTTCTCTCGGTACGCAAAATGGAATTTCGCATATACAAATATCTATTGTCGTAAATACTGGTGAGTATTATTAGACCGCGAGATGATAGCAGTTTTTTCTACGATTGCATTCAGCATACCTTTTGGATGGGTGAAAGTTTTGGGGGAAAAGCCCGCTGGACGCTTTCCTGTCATATGGAAAATTGCATTTTCAAGTGTTTTTTTACACTTGCACAAAACTTTTGTATTTTTCTCTGAGATTATAATGATTATTAATTAAAATTATAATCCCCAAATCCCATTATAAGCCCCAAAATTATATGGGTTTTATGACACACACTCTCATTCTTTTCCTCAATATGCAGCATGAAAACGCGGAAAATTAAATGTTTTTATTGCAAGTTCAGGTGACTGGAACCCTGCAAAGCGCAGGCCTATTATTATATGATGGTTTTAACTTTCTTTTGATAAAAGGGCAAGAATTTTAATATCGAGAGAAAAAAAAACATGAATACAGCTGTTTATTCCTAACGCAGTCTCACCGAGAGCGAAAATAGTTACAATTTGGTGCAGGTTTGACAATATAATTCACACTTTACTAACATGTATTTATGTTCTCAAACATATGAATTGTTTATATATTTTATGTACACTGTACAGTATAAAAAGTAATGCTGGTAGGGTGAAGTTGTAGATACATGTTATATTTTTGTTGTATAAAAATATATTATTTTAGGACTGGAACATTTTTGTGACGTTTGTGGAAAAGGCAGCAAGATCTCTTTGGAGGCATCAGAAATACGAATGTCAGAAGAATCCAAGTTTCAATTGCACTTATTGTAACTACAAAGCCAAACACAAGCAAAGTGTCTTAAAACACATTATGAGTAAACATGTGAATGTGAGGAGTTTATTAATATAATTTAATTGACTTATAGCCTGATCAAATGGTGTTGATGTTGATCAAAAATGACTGTTTTATAGCATGAGTCCGGTTGAAGGTTTCTCAACTGAATTTGGTTTTTTTTGGTGTGCTGTACACGAATCCGTACGCATCGTACGGAAAATATCACTGTACACCACTGTTACCGAAAAACTACCATTTGATCAGGCTCTTATAAAGGGTCCGCCAATAGGGACGCTCGATCTTTGACAGCTCATGGCGGCCATGTTGTTTGTGGTAGAGTTGGCAAACGTAGTTGTTATTATTCAGTGTATCTTCACAAATCACCATGAACCAATTCAGTGGCGAGCAACATGTGCAAATCGTTAAAACTTATTACGAAAATCATTCATCGGTTCGAGCAACGTTCCGCGCGCTCCGCCAATTTTACGGTGCAATTGATCGTCCTGCTGAGTCGACTATCCGTCGTTTGATTAACAAATTCGAGGCAACCGGTTCGGTGAACAATCAGCCAACACCGACGCGTCGTCGAAACGTCCGATCTGCCCAGAATGTCGCCGCTGTGCGCGATAGTGTGCGTGAAAATCCGCGACAGTCAATTTCACGTCGCGCACAGGAACTCCGCCTTTCGGAAACATCACTTCGCCGAATCTTGCATCTGGATTTGGGCATGCATCCGTACAAGATCCAGCTGACACAAGAGCTCAAAATAAACGACCATAGACAGCGCCGTATCTTCGCTGATTGGGTTTTAGAGCAGTTGGAAGTCGACCCCGATTTTGGTCGCAAAATCATCTTCAGCGATGAGGCACATTTTTGGTTAAATGGGAATGTCAACAAGCAGAATTGCCGTTATTGGGCCGAGAACAATCCACAGGAGGTCCACCAGGTCGCAATGCACCCAGCAAAGGTAACTGTTTGGTGTGGATTTTGGGCCGGAGGCATCATCGGGCCGTATTTCTTCGAGAACGACGATGGTGTGTCCATCACGGTAAACGGAGAACGATACAGATCCATGATAACGAACTTTTTCTGGCATGAAATCGACAATATGGATGTCGAGGATATGTGGTTTCAGCAGGACGGCGCTACGAGCCACACAGCGCGCGCCACAATGGATCTTCTGCACGAGCGCTTCGGAGGAATGGTTATCTCGCGCGGAGGCGACATCAACTGGCCACCGAGATCGTGCGATTTAACCCCACTAGACTATTTCTTGTGGGGTTTTCTTAAATCACAGGTCTACGCAAACCAACCACAAAACACTGATGCCCTCAAAGTCAACATACGCCACGCCATCGATGAAATACAGCCCGATTTGTGCGCCAGAGTCATTGAAAATTGGACTTCTCGTATGCGCGCCACCCAGCGAAGCCGAGGTGGACATTTGACCGATATTATTTTCCATACATAATGCCTTCGAATACTCTTTCAAACAAAAAATAAATTTCATTTATACCTCTCACACAACTTGCTTTATTTCATTTTAAAGATCGAGCGCGCTTATTGGCGGACCCTATAGTTTAACGTTTTATAGTCAATACATACAATATAAACAACAGTCTAATATGAGCTAACATAAATTTGCTGCTTGGGAAATGGTGGTATAATAGCGGATTCAAGGAGAGTGGTATAATAGCGTAAAAAATTAACCTCCTCAAACGGTCAAAAATCACCCCTTTTCCCGATACTCATGCCCGATAACGACAGATGGGATATTCATATTTCGTGAAAATTTATATCAAGGAGGCGACGATAAGACCCCTGGGGGTTGATTTTACCCTTCCAGGAGGTTGAAAATACAATTTACCGTCTCCCGCTTTACGCCGCGCCGTCTCTATGTTTTGGATTAAAGTTAAAACAACAAAAGGAAAGTAACTAATTTTAAGTAGATACGTCCTGTAGTTCATTTTTTGATAATCCCACAGGAACCTAACATTGTTTCAGGATAAAATATATGTGTCAATATCCTATGTGTAAAGACAGGTAATAACCTATCTGTGTGCCAGATTTCATCCAGATCCGTTCAGCGGTTTTGACGTTTGTGAGTAACAAACATCCATCCATCCAAAATTCAAATTTTCACATTTATAATATTAGTAGGATTTGTTTTTTGTAAGTTTACATAAAACGGCGCTTCGCATCCAACGAGGACATAATTTGTTGTAAATAATATTCGTATAATAAACGTTGTGCAAGTAAACAGTATTGTTTATTTTTCTAATTACTCCTTGTTACTCATCAGTGAAAATGAGAACGGTAAATTTGCGACTAACTAAGACATAATATAATAACATATATACATACATATAGTCGCCGTCATCTACAAAGATTTATTTACGGTCAGAATGACAGATTTATGGGCGGAACCATTTTGGCAATGAAGACGTACTAGTTGTCAAATGAGTGTTACTTACTTTTTTCAAACTGATTTTCAGATTGTAGAGAATGTGGTATTTTTCCACTTTTTTTTAACAATGGCAGTAGAAAATAAATGAAAAAGAAAGAGGCCTGTATTTTTTCTTTTTTTTTGTTTAGTTCTATAACAAGCTGTAAAAATCCACATAAAATCATGTGTCATTAAGAGGAAATTTCAATAGTGCGGCAAATGTATTGATTTTCGGGGTACTCTGTCTGTAACTTGGCGGTCGCGCCGCCTCTCTGCTTCCTGTTGGCCATTGATCTTGATAATAGTATTTATATATACATATATCTACCACGCACATGATGCCACAGGTATCTGTCCTCGGCCCTGTAGTATTTATCATTTATATAAATGATAGAGTCTTTCAATTTTGCTTCTGCAAT
>CAXKVY010005468.1:0-16432 GCA_964058915.1 Tetropium fuscum | reverse complement strand
AGTGCTCCATTTTCAACAAATACAAGGTCAGTACGTGCATCGGTAGAAATACCCGCCCAAACCATGACTGAACCACCGTAATATTGCAGTCGCTCAGATATGGTGCAGTCTGCATATCTTTCATTTCTACGTCTGTATACCCGTTCACGACCATCCGGCGACCTTAAACAAACCCTGGATTCATCTGTGAATAGTACGTTTCCCCACTGTTCTACAGTTCAGTCAGCATGCGCTCTTGCAAATCTCAGTCGGTGTTGTCGATGCCGAGGAAGCAATTTTGGACATACTGCTGGCCTTCGTGAATGCAATCCTGCTTCTAACAATCTTCTACGTATCGTTCTTTCACTTACACTAACTCGACGTACCATTTGCAAGTCATTTTTTAGATACACAGCAGTAGCTCTTCGATCTCTTAAAGAACTCATAATGACAAAGTGATCATCAGCTTGAGTGGTCATTCTCCTTCTGCCAGAGCCTTGCCGCCTAATAAAGTTTCCCGTCTGTAGATACCTATTCCAAACATCACAAACTGTAGACCGCGCAATTCCCAGAGTACGGGAGACTCTGGGAACTCTTATTGCGGCCATCCTCTATTAAGGCAACAATTCTACCTACGTCTGCTGTAGTTACCATGATGACAACACACTAAATTAACTGTACTGTCAAATATTCTGTCACAATAACCGCGTATTTAGCCAACGTCGATGTTTTTTAATTAAAAATGATAAAATTAACAGCGTTTCATTTAAAATTTTGCTGCTCGCAGAAGAAATGAGATAATGGGATGAATCAAAAAACAAAATGTTTACAATACGTCTAAGATGGCAGCAAACAGTTTGTAAACAAAATTCGCCTCAATTTTTCCACAGAGTGTTTTGAGTTTACGACAAAAAACAACACTTTAATTTACCCCTGTATAATATTGCCTGGACGAAAAATATGACTTATTACAATAATTAAAAAGACACACAATGAACTGATCTACAGACTGGTAAAAAATTTATGAAAATCAGATGAAAAATAAAAAAGTTATAAAACATCAAAATTGGGCAATAATTTTATTATGCAGATGTTTAGAAAACTGGAAGGAGAATATGAGAAATGGGGTCTAAGGATAAACATTGGTAAAACAGAATATCTGAAGATAGAAGATACACATACGCATGACCTGGATCTACAACTACAGAGATAAAGAAATGTAGCGATTCTAAGTACTTGGGAAGCATTGTTTCGGAGGACGGAACAACGAGGAATGATATTAAAAATAGGTCTCAACAAAGAGAAGAGGCTGTTTGTTTACTGAATTCATTACTTTGGTCAAATAAGAGGAAACTCAACAATCGTAAAAGAAAATAAAAATCTACACAGCTATTGTGGAGCCTATTTTAACTTATCGCTGTGAGTGCTGGCAATGTTCCGAGAAAGAGAAAAACATGAGAGAAACAGTAGAAATGGACTTCTTAAGAAGATCCTGTAATATTTCCAGAATGCAACATGTGAGGAACGAAGAAGTAAGAAGGAAAACGGGGCGTATATTTTACAACAGTAGAAAGAGTGGGATCCAGACAGTTACTATGGTATGGTCATGTAATGAGAATGGAGGAGACGCGCTGGCCAAAGAAAGCTTTGAACTATACACCATACAATATGAGAAAAAAGAAAGACCGACAACACAATGGATAGAAGGAAAAATATGCGAGATCGAGCGAGATCGAGGGAGATGATGACTGGGGGGATAGAAAGAAATAGCGATAGAAATGCGGGATGCGGCGCAGGCTGTAGGACTCGCTTAATACCTAACCCGCTTAATACCTAACCCGGCTTAATACCTATACCTAACCCCGCTTAATACCTATGTTGTAAAACGAATAGAAACAACTGTATGTTCTCACCTTATAGATATGCAACACTTTTTACGTTCAAGTTTGCATAGTGGCAAAGCATAACATTGCACAGAAAAATGCTAAATGTAAATAAAGTCTTTAATTTAACCAAAAAACAGGACAATATACAAAAATGTACTTATTTACAATTTTAAAAAATTTACTTATATATGACTACATCGTCTCTGAACCTTTTATGTTAATAGTAAAATTGGAACAATTATGTTTAATTATCGGTCGGTTCAAACTTTCTAGTCTAGTGCAACATTTTCAGTCAAAGGGGATTGGGCTACGAGTTTTGTGTGTGTTTAGTGTGTTATATTCTGTTTGAGTAATAGTAGCGGTCAAGTCTGTGTCTAAAATGCTATTTTCCTGTGAATGTTGTGCTGTTATTACTACGATTCGAAACATCGAATCGTAGAAGTGTGGGGTAAGCGTTTCAATATTTTGTTAGCTATTTCAAGTTAGTTATTTATTGACTCATCCACATAGCCCTAAGATTTCCATCCTCCGTGGCCTTTTTAAGTAAGGTTATGTCTGTTCCTGCATCAGCCAGCAACGTAGCCGACTTTCGGAAGCAGTGCCCTCTACATTATTTGGCATTCGCAAGCTTGAAATGAGAAATAATTTCAAAAGGAATTGTCTCGATTTTATGAAATCCCACGGTTTTTTGCTTGCCATTTTTGTAACCCAAGAAAAATCGGTCATTTTCTTCAAAATTTGGTGGTTACAGCAATGAATATTTCCGATAATATCTTAAATATTCCCAATAAGGAGAGGAATTAATCAAAGATATAGCTGTGAGTAATTAATATTGTACAGGACCAGTTGAAAAATTTTCGGGAAACGTTAATTAAGAGCAACCCTTCGTAACTCTTCGATATTTCAAATTAATAGAGAAAATTCCCACTTTATATCAATTCCATATCAACCTCGTCTTACTAATGTTCTTAGCAGATTTTTAAAAGATATTGAAAAAACAGTTGTTCATTCATCAGGGAATAAAATACAAGTTTATGTAATTCAAAGGATAAAATAAGTATTAACGAAAGGTCGGGGATTTATGATATTAGCTGTAAAGACTATAATTAAAAGTATGTTAGACAAACTACGCGATCTATTCAAACTAAATTCAACGAGTCCATGGCCCATCTCAAATACGGAGGAACAGAAAAATCCAGCATTGCTCAACATGCTTTTGCTAACAATCATAGAATAAACATTAGTAACTTAAGATTAATTAGGAATATACAAATAGTAGGCAACTGGATGCTTTTGAAAGTTTAGAAATTAACAAATGTAGAAATACTATAAATAGTAATAAAGGGCATAAAGGGTTTTGACTAAGCAAGCAATTTCTGTATCACTCCCCCTTTAATGCTTCAGAATTCTATTGTATATGTAATTCAATATTTTCTAGCACATAGCTAGGAAAAGTAGTTGTTTTCATAGATATACAAGATTTTATGAATTTTACAGTCTAACATCTTCTGGATAACTGTATGCCTAATACTTTTATATATAATATGTTCAAATAGAACAAATATAAATAGTAGAAGAGGTTTGTGTTTTCTGTGAATTCCAGTTCCGTCAAATCATCACAAAATGTCACTGAAAGTGTTGAAGTATTAATATTTTAAAATCAAGTATAAATGATCAATAAAACAAATCGTAATCACTCTGAAGATCGTCAATGAAGGTGAAAGAACTTGTACAACTTCTAAGTGGTTCGGTTCCAAATATATGTTCAGATATACTACTGGTAAGTGTGTCTTCCTTATTATTCATCTATTTGCTTATTTCTCTATGTAATGAATTGCTACAAATCCAAGATTTCTTCTCGCAAAACAAATATGAATAGCAAAGAACTTAAAAGCTAATATACATATGTGTATATATATATATATATATATATATATATATATATATATATATATATATATATATATATATATTATATATATATATATATATACATATATATATATATATATATATATATATATATATATATATATATATATATATATATATATATATATATATATATATATATATATATATATATATATATATATATATATATATATATATATATATATATATATATATATATATATATATATATATATATATATATATATATATATATATATATATATATATATACATGCATCGTTGATAAATGTGACTGCTGGGAAAGAGAGACTCCCGTGGCAATCTTACGTAAAACAAATTACTACCAATATTTTATCTGTTCTTATCTGAATCTATTTTACGTTGTTTGGACACGTTTCAGTCATTTACTATCTGTGAACGCTAACCCTTCGTGTATCGATGATGAATCGTAAATTCTTGTGTCTTTCTTGTAAAACAAGAATACCTCCCTATAAAAAGTACCATTAATAAGAATTTTTTGTTTGAGAACCTCTGCTGGCATAGTCCCTCAGCAGGGTGGCGCTATAGCCGCAGTAATATATAACTACATCTACGTCTCATTCCTATGAGCAATCCTTGTATCGCATATCAGGATCCGCTTTGTATTTTGTTGTGTGAAATAAAACTACCAACAATATATATATATATATATATATATATATATATATATATATATATATATATATATATATATATATATATATATATATATATATATATATATATATATATATATATATATATATATATATATATATATATATATATAGATTAAGAAGACAAAATTAATGAAATGGTTAACGCGTTCCTAAATTCATCATATATTAGAATTTACATATGAAATAGAAGAAAATGATATAATAAATTTTCTAAATCTAACATTAATTCATGAAACCCGCACAATTTTAACAAGATGATATACCGAATCTGCATGGTCAGATAGGTACCTAAATTATCACTCCCATCACTAATCGTGCATCTCAAAAAATGTGTTATAATTGGTAGGTTTTGCTGGTGCAATCACTCTAACTAGTCCAAAATATGAACCTGTCACCATAGAAAAAGCGAGAGGCACCATAAGAGACAATAAGTATCCAATATATCTAATTAACCGGATTTTTAAACAACATCCGAAAACCAGTTCAAATCAGTAAACGCATATCAATTCCATACATTCAAGAACTATCCGAAAAAATAAAATCAATCCAAAATACAACATAAATATTTGTCATAAAGCACAAATAATCTCCTAAACTAACTATACACACCGTCGAAAAGTAAAAGCCCTCTCCTAAAAAATTTCGACCGAGTATATAATATCCCGTGTAACAACTATAATGGAATTTATATCGGAACCAGCTCAAAATTGCTTGAAAATCTCATAAAGGGTCATACATACACCAAAAACATTTGCACAGCACTAAACAAACATCACAAAAGCACCACATACTGCAAATTTTATGTCAAATTCTCACAAAAGAAAATAATTACCATAAAAGATTCTTAAAAGAAATAATACATATACAAAAATATAAAAATTTTATAAATGATAGAACACATATTCACTGAATAAACACATATAACTCACCTCTCTGTTAAATTTTCAGTAGGAATAGGATGATAAAATGTAAATAAATCACTAGCAACACTCCTGAATTCCTCTTCGTTAAGGTCTCTCTCACAGCATTGCCATTTCTTAACGGATTTTGCAATTGAGCGTATTTCTTGTAAAAAAATCACCAGTTCTGGTCACGGAACTAAATATGGTTGATTAAGAAATTGTAGGACAGGAAGCAGAAACGACAAAAGTATGCAATTTTTATCTAAATGAAGGCTGTAGCTTCTAGTCCCGGTTGGAATAAAGATATCCTGCAGATTAAAAATATCTACTCCACATTGTAAATATAGTCTGTGGATATTATTCATTGCATTGCAAATAAGACCGATCCGCCTTTAAGTTTGTTTTAAAAGATTCAGTTTCATACTAGCAGGGTTATATTCCATATTCTGCATTTCACACAAAATTGAACAATGACAGTCTAAACAGATTCTTGTTTCAGCATTAATATGCTCTTCCGCTAAGCCCTCTATTTTTGCTCTTCGACCAATAGCTATTTATTTATTTATTTATCTATTTGTTCAGTTCATTTGCTGGGCCATATAACACCATATGCTGTATATCAAAATGTCTATCGCAAATATAACACGCCACATTATTTAATCGAAATGCCATTATTAATATCAATTCTCGCTTTCATAAACGTGTAATATTAAACTTCTGTTCAATACTATTGCGAATAGTTATTTGCTTTCCCATGTGAACAAAAATTAAGTGCGTTTTTGTTAATTGATACCGAGAGCCTGCGCTGCCGGCACCCAGGCCGGATCTGGCTCTCCACCAGCTTCAATCCGGCTGAAAATTCAAGTAACGATATCAATTCAAATCGATAAATAATATTATTAAGCAGTGGAACACTACAGATCGAGTCAGAAATAGTCGTTAGAAGGAAAACAGATAAACATTCGGGTAGCCGCTCGTGTACTTGAAGCCCTCTCGTACGATGGAGAGTATTCTAGTTGCTTATTATGGGGGATTATATAAACCACTCTGCGCGCGTATCATCTCATTACTTCTTGACAACTGATAAAGTCATCGCATATTAGCGTACGATCAAGAGTACGACGCGGAAAATATTCAAGCAAATTCTATCAACATGTCTGGTTTAAGAAAGCAGAAAATGGACACAGAATGTCGTCAATTCCAAGACAAATGGACTGATGAATACCTTTTTATCTTGCACAGTGGTAAACCTATGTGTTTGTTGTGCAATGAAATGATTTCTGTTTTAAAATAATAAAATATGAATCGACATTACTCCAGCAAGCATTTCGCTCAATATAATTTACTCACGGGCCAGTTAAGAAAAGATAAAATAAAAAAACTCATTACCGATTTAGGGAAACAGCAACAAATGTTCCATTGACAAATCAAATCCCAAATGCCCAGAAGCCAAAATAATTCAAAAAACCTGTCATAGGATTGAGTTGTATCCCTGAGATCTTTTAATCAGGACGTCGAAAACTCCATCATACCAAATCATCATACCAAATTTTTATAAAATTTGGCCGAAAGCCAAATTCAAACTTTTAAACAACTTTAAAATTGTAATGAAACAAGATTTTATAGATTAACGGTGGTCATGGTGCGTCAGCATTTAGCACGTGTTCAAATGATAAGTGCTGTGAATATAATTGAGGTTCCTCGGCAACCTGATGTTTGACGTCATTTTGATATCTCACGGAGCGTTATTCCGCGATTGTGGCATCGATATCGATACGAACAATTCCGGGACGTCGCTGAAAGACTTGGAGGTCGTCAACGTGCTAACTCGCTAACTCTGTACGGCCTTAGCAAATACCGACAATTTTAATGTGTGTGACCAAACTGTGAGAAATAGATTACATGATGCTGACCTGCACGCCAGACGCCAATTGATGGTTTTCCCATTAGGTTGTGTTCCTTCCATTTCCCTCTACAACCTTTCGTTCACTGGACTATTAATCCGGTTTTGAAATTCTGCAAACTAATGACGATTGGTAATGAGAGAGTTCGGCCAATAGTTTGAAATGCATTAGACAATGACAGGTTCATAAGGCTTGAACTGGAGCAAGTATGAATTTTCATGCTACGGGTAGTAAATTTGAGAACTTGCTTAACCTAGAGAACTTACTTATAACTACCTGCCATGCACTACGGTACATTAATTGAGGATTTGCATTTTTAACAAGCCTTTATAACTATCTTTCCTTTTCATAGACTCTACTTGACTGGACTATAAAGCAAGTAAACAATCTACCTATTATTTCCATTTATACGAGTATAACTGTATTTTATTACCTTGAATCTTGAGCCCTGTTTTCCTACACCAAAAAAAATGTAAGTGTTATTATTTTTCAAACCATTTTCTGCCATAGTCGGTTACACTTAACAGCCAGCACTCAGAGGAATTTTTATTGATGACAATTATCTGTCTAGAAATTTCCCATTAGCTCGTATCAACACTCCGGATATGCATCGCATGTGAAGTTCTTCAATAACCCCAGCGGGATGGTTTTAATTGGTCAGACAATGTTGCTAATGGAATTAGTAGCTGCAATCGGGATGGCAGCCACATTATGGATGAGGTTATGTCTTGGTTCAACGTCTAATAGTTTACAGTGGCGTTATGCTACAAAAATGCTGAAATTAACGAGGATATTCCTGACGCGGATTAATTAGACGCACTAATTATTATTTCCTCTCAATATATTTTATTCCTTATTTATATACCCAGCTTCTTTAGATAAAAGTGGAACTTTTAAAGTAAGTTGCAGCAGACACATCATGGGGTCGATTAAGAAAAATATGTTTGAATACTGAACTGATACAGATGGACGAGATCCAATCAGGAGCTTAGATTTTGATTGTGTTATTCAGATTATAGTATTGTAGATAGAGGGGGAGCTGAATATTTGTATATACTCTTTTTTAGCAGCCACAATATAAAAATTTCAAAATTCAACGTCAGGGGTTGCAGGATGGGGGTGGGTAAAATCAACCCTTAAACACGGAAGCGCTTTTTTTTTCTGCATGAATTGTTAGTTTTTCACTGATTATGTCAATTGAAATCACGGGAAATGTCCTATATGGATTAGTATTGTTTTTATTAACCGATAATTGTATTAATTTTAGGAATTTTAGATAACACTGTTCACGAATACTCGTGAAACTAATTATTTAACAAAATTTTTAAGTGTAGTGACCCAACTACCAAAGAGGCTACTAAAAGAACTAAATTATTTTATAACTATCGTCAAACGCCACTTGTAGAACCGTTTTATTTTTTAAAGCACCTAGACGCTTTTTAGATTTTTTAGACGATTATATTTTTGGTAAAAGCAATCCTTCCTGATTTATTTTTTAAATTTTCCTATTTCATATAAGTACAAAGGACATGACTATACATGCCAGTCGTGGACATAAAAATAAACTTCATATCATTATGTCAGGTTCCGATTATTGTTTTAATTTAACGTTTAATTAACGTTTTTGCCAATTTTCACGGTTTCAGGAGGTAATGACTGAAATTAATACGGCGAAGGTCTTGGTTGTCTGTTACTCTGTTAATTATAATTTCTTCATGGACTTTTGTATCATATCTCGCTTCATTTCTGCCAGACCTTGGATTGAAATATTCATATTTACAAGGCCAAGCCATAAGCTGTATGTATGGGAGTACATACTCTAAATTGATTCTTAACTGCGAACTGCGAAGATTCGTTTCTCATCGCTTTCATTACAGAGCTGCAACAGAACCCAAATTGTACAACAGTTCAGTAATATAACAATTTATATCGTACAAAATCCGTGGTTTTGAAAATTTGTGGAAATGTTAAGGATATCATAAGAATTATTAAATCAAAAAGTTTCCACCCCTAAACAGTGTTCTTCCCTTAGGATGTCGTTTCCACCCCCATTTTGAGTTTTAATAATGTATCTCGGCAGGCCCCGACTGGAGCGCCGATCATTTGCCCGGTAAGAAACACCATTTTTTTTACGTCTAGTACGTCTTTTGGGTAGGGTGAGACAAGGACTAATCTCGTCTCGCCTCAAAATTTCAAGATAAAATTTTTCGAGACAAGATGAGACAAAACCGAGACAAGACGAGATAAGGCCTTATCTCGTCTTGACTCGTTTGTCTCGAGTTGTTTTGTTTTTTTTAAGGTTTATATCAATTCAATTTTGAATTAGCCAAGAAATCCTATAAAAAGTATTATGGAAGTTTAAAAAATGCTCGATCCGTCGATTTTTTATTTACTTAGTAGTTTCACAATTTTAAAAACAAATTTTTAATATATACAAAAAGTGCCTCAAAAAATGTGGCGACAGAAAGATGCATTTTTTAAAAGGAACATCATAATAGGTGTATCATTGTTTTTGGATTTTATGTTCGATTCTAGAAACGTCCATACTTCATGTTCTATACCAATCTTTTTCCATAATAGTTATTTTAGAAAATGCTCGATTGATTGAACCAAATATTAACGTATATTATAAGCATATTATATACATGGTGGCCCGAATTTCAGGGACCAACCTTTACCAGTTGATAGAATTAAAATTTCTAAAATAAGAAAGAAAGTTCACATAAATATGATTCGGGAAATGCTTAGTTTCCGATATACAGGATATCGTAATTAAAAAATTTTTTTTTTAAATCATTGACCCTAGTAAGTGTAGATAAGTTTTTGAAAATTGGCACAAATATTTTTTACTGTATGCTCGTTTTTTTGGAAAAATTTTGGAATGAAAAATTGTTTAGAACCCTGTTATTGAGGGGATCCGGCCCGTTTCTCCCCTCCAAATATTTTTCAACGTACGTTTATGATTTTAAAACTACCGTCGCGTCGTTTGATAGCAAATTTGATTTAAAAACTTGGTATTTTTGGATTAAAGCTCAATTTTTTAGATGTTTTACATTTCCTTAGTCAATATTAACAACTTTTGCTGTAAATAAATACAAAATAGTAATCAAATTAAATTCCTGAAGTTAATGAAATATTTTCTACTAATTTACGGCAAAAGTTGTTGACATTGACTAAAAAAAATATCTAAATCTAAAATATATATCTAAATCTAATATATCTAAAAAATTGAGCCAAAAATGCCAAAAATAACATAAAAGTGCAAATAAAATTTTCCATCAAATTAACGTAGTTTCAAGGTCATATACATACGTTGAAAAATATTTGGAGGAGAGAAACGTGTCGGATCCCCCCAATTACAGAATTCTAAACAATATTGTTCCAAGGTTTTTTTCCAAAAAGGTAGCATAAAGTAAAAAATATTTGCGCCAATTGTCAAATTTGTATTTTTACATAATTCAATAAGTAAAAATCTTTTTTTTGACCTCGATGCCTTCTGTATCTCGGAAACTAAGCATTTTTCGATACCACATTTATATTGACTTTTTTCTTATTTTAAAATGTTCTATCACGTGCTAAATTGTGGTCACTGCAATTCGGGCCACCCTGTATAAAAACAAAAATGAGGGAAGAGAAATAATAATCATAATCAAAAATACGTTTTATTGCAGACTATTTAAAATCCTTCCAATTTCTTTCACAACACCACAAAAATAAGTCT
This sequence comes from Tetropium fuscum, assembly GCA_964058915.1. Classification (NCBI taxonomy): domain Eukaryota; kingdom Metazoa; phylum Arthropoda; class Insecta; order Coleoptera; family Cerambycidae; genus Tetropium; species Tetropium fuscum. Next base: position 5,425 of record CAXKVY010005468.1, on the reverse strand, counting down.
AGCCGACCAACACACTGAAAACCAAAACGTAAAGAAACCCTCGTATCCTGGTAATTTCATTACAAGCTTTGGGTTTGTCTTTTACCAAACGTCAGAATCTCAGGAAGGTATAGGTTTCTGTCCTAATTATTTTGTAGTTCTTAGTACGATTGATGATTTAAGATTAACACCGTTTTTAGTATTTTTAAGTTCCATTATATAAGTCCTCCATTTTAGATTCGCCATTTTGGGTTTTTAAGTTTGAATCAAAAATTGTAATCAGTGACCTTAATCATCGCAAAGTTTCAAGTTTGAGATAAATAGGTTCATAAATAAAATAGTCCGCCCTTTTGCTTTTTTTAAGTTTGAGTCAAAAATTGTATTGAGTGACCTTAGAAAACGCAAAGGTTCAAGTTTGAGACAAATCGGTTCATAAGGGATAGTCCGCCATTTTAAATCCGCCATTTCGATTTTTTCAATTTTGAGTCAAAAATTGTATTGAGGGACCTTAAACACCGCAAAGTTTCAAGTTCGAGACAAATTCGTTTATTTGATTAGACACAATAATTAGTTTATAAATTTGTGTGAATAAATAAAATGGTTAAAATAATTTATAAATATTGTAAAAAACAGTGGCCCCAAGACTGACCCTTGGAGTACACCAAATTGTGCCTTACTAAAATCTGAAGTAATATCACATTTCTATTTGTTGGTATTACTTTACAATAAATGTAACGTATTATATTTACTAATTTGAATAATACGCAATAATTTTACAATTTTACAATAATTTACGCAAAAATTTTTTTTTATTTATTTTACCAATTTACAATAAAAAATATCAACCAAAAAAGTTTACAGCTGTGCAAGATCACGTGATCGATAACCAATGAAATTGGAGAGAGCGACTACACTACACCGTTGATCGTTGTTCTCACTCGCATTCAGTACTACCCGCTGCATATATCTACTCGATACCTAGAGGGGGGAAAGGGGGGGAGAGAGAGATAGAGGGGGGGGAGAGAGAGATAGAGGAGGGGAGAGAGAGAGGGGAGGGAGAAGGGGGGGGGGAGAGAGAGGGGGGGGAGAGAGAGAGAGACGATAAAGAAGATAGCAGATAAAGGAGAATAATGTAAACTAACATAGTTCTTAAAAAATAAAATTCAGTTTAAATAAAAGAACATAGTAACGATTGATTGTAGTTCACAGGTTGATCGGCGTTCCATTGAAAAGAAGATCAGATTTACTTTATACAACCAGCCGTAAATGTTGTTATAAAACTGACAAAACGATTGCAGTCTCACTTCGTGGGACTAGTAATTGTTTATTCAATATTTGAGAAGCTTATCTTCTGACGTCTGTGATTGACATCAATATCAAAAATCAGTTGCCTTTAAATAAATAACATTTGGGCCTACCTTTGGACAATCGATAATATTATGTAGAACGTGTTTGGATATTGATGACGAATATGAATAGGATCCTGCTGATTATCAAATGGACAAACGTATTTCGTATTTCGAAAAACAAGCAAAACAATATCGAATGAATCAGATATCAGCTGCTCAATACATGAATATCTGCTACCAAACCGATTATCTCAATCAATGGAGACACACCGACGAGTTACCTCCTTGCGACATCTTCAAACAGTTGACAGGAGATAGCTCACTTATAAGGCCTCCAATGCTAACGGGCCAGCCATCTGAAGATTCAATTGACCTCTGCCGTTGAAAAATGTAAAATATACTGCATACAATATATCTTTGCATGCTTCATCGATGTGTTTGTCGATTTGTTATTTTTACAAACGAGAATTAAACAGAACCTGAGAGATACTAGGAAACTAATAGTGAGCTTTCACACATAAATAGTGTAATTCAACTTATTGTACATTTTAACAGCATTTAAATAGTATGTTGGTGTTTTTTAAATTAGATTTTTATAAATTGAAATATACTACAAATATCGATTTTTTAAAAATGAAATGCCTTGTTATAAATTCTTTGGAAGTTTGTTTATTAATAAAACAAGAACAAGCTGTTATAGCTATTTGAAATTTCTATTTGTTTGTCCCTAGGAAGGAAAAGTACTGCTTTGCACCCTGAAAGAAGAGATCAATATTGTATTTTCTATATAGGGAGTACTTTTTTTTCATAAATCTTTAGTTTATCATACGTTATCTGTTATTGATATTAATTTCACTTGGAAAGCAGTCTCTCTAATATTATTTTAATTAACAATTAATGTTCATGCCATAAGTAAATATACATACTGGAATGGATTTTGTTATAGTTGAATAACGCCTGTGACATTTTATCTATCCATGATCGCTAATAAGTGAGAATCATTAATTCTAAGGCCAATAAAACAAGATTTTATGTTCATCTGCCATTTTTTTGTTATCTGCAAACATTAGTAGGTTCTTATATTTCAGTAGCTCGTAGTATAAGATTTCATTTGTCTACATTTATAGAAACAATCATGTGGGATGTGAATACAGAAAAGACATAAATCATTCAATTTAACAATATATTTATCATGCTTTAAACATAGGTTCAATGTACCTTTTTATGCTTATACTGTTAAGTCAAATAATGTAGGTATATTAATATAGTGTGGTGGGGCTTCCCGAAATTACACTGTATATGCTTTTCGGAACTTCTTAATATATTTTTCTAAATATCTAGTTTATTATATAACAAGTGTCATATAAACGAAGCAAGTCAAAGAACTGATATAGTATATATCATTAGGAGTCTGGAAATAAGGATTATTCCGTACGCGTGTGAAAACTAGCTAACTAACTATTAATAATAACAGCTCTAACTATTAGTGTGTTTAGTTTGAATTGTTATTAATGGTTATGTTTATTGTGCAATTCGTATTATTGCATAGGTTTAAAATAAATAAACAAAGTGATAGGTTTATAATAAATAAACAAATTGATAAGTTTATAATAAATAAACAAAGTGTAATAGGTATTATTGCACTTTGTGAAATTCCACTCATTCAAGCAGACTCTTGGTAAATTTTTCGTTTTTCTGGAACGAATTACAGAGTTGTATTTTGCAAGTGGGAAGGGTTAAACACTTTTCGGGATATAGGCCGTCCATATTAGCATAAATAGAAAAAAAATATAAAGTTTTGCCAATAGGGGATTAAACTTGTTGACCTTGAAATTTATGTATTGGCATTTCATGGTGTTTCGTGGGACTACGACTTTTATTTACTTCATTACATGGTAATTTCTTAAATATTAAACAGAAGTTTACTAGTAAACAGAAGTTTACTAGTTTAACTTGTGTCTGGGGATTAATTGAAAGCCCTGTTTCAGTCTTATGAACAATATTAATACATAGAGGAGAAGGTGAAAGTATGGAATATGCTGGCAATATGGAATAGCGGCTGATTTTGAAAAAAAGTGTCTGCCTCTTTCGGAAAGCGGTTGAAGTTACTTATACACTTCCTTCAAACGTTGGTAGAGCACTGGAAACACGTGATATTGTAAACCGCGTCCACATAAAGTTTTAGTAGGCATGTAGTTATTAATGTAGGGGAACGTAAGGCAAAATGGCAGAAAAGTCATCAGTAAATAATTGTTTTAGATAACTTTTAAAAGAAGGCTCTATAATTTTATAATACCTTATTTATTCATAAAACCAATGACATAGTTAAACTTTAAAAAAATCAAGATTCTAAAAATAAAATAAACTTTACCATTTTACTATACTAATACGTTTGTTAACTGTATTTCTCTTGGCCTTTCTTCTCTCTTTTTCTATTTTCTCAATCTCCTTTTCTTTTAATTCTTGTAAAAATGGACTTGCGGTGAGGATACTTTGATGACTATTTTTCTTTTGGCGACGTGATGATGATGGTGCCACCGGAACTGGAATCAACTCGTCCAATAATACTGCTATATCAGTTTTTCAGTCTCGGAATAGGCCTCTAAATATACGTTGCTAGAAGATGCACCAGCGCCGCAGTCTGATGGGCTAGTATGTGATTCTTCCTTATTTTGTGACAGCTGCGTGTTTATTATGTCATCAACATTGTCAAGGATATCAGTGATAGATAAAGATGCTCTGAGAAAACGTTAGGATTTAATGGATTTAATGGATCAAATACCTGTTGCTTCAAATGCCTTAAGAGCTATACCGACGGTATTGGCTTTATTATAGGATCTGGTAAATAATGAAGCTATTTGATATATTGACACAGTCTTCCCCGGATGTGCCTTCAGCCAAGTTGTGATTTCCTGATCATAATAAATTTATAGAGGCTCAAAAAATGCAACGTAGAGAGGCTGAAGCCGGTGCCGGTGGGTACAGTGTGATGGAAGACAAAATAATACTACGTGGTTTTTCTTCGAAAATTCTAGAGACTCCAGATTTTTATGACTGGCGTGGCCATCTAATATTAATAAATAATAAAGCCTTATTTTCATTCGTAGGTCTCACAAAATGTACGAAGTGCTTAATCCATTTGAGGAAGGGTTCTCCAGTCATATATGCTGATTCATTATTCAATGGGATAGTACCTGGTGAAGCTCCATCATACAAATTTGCATTGAACTTTTAACCCGGAAAAATTAATGCAGGTGGAATAAATGTTCCAACACTGCATACACACACCACAGCTGTGGTATGGACATTGGACACCCCTTTCGGCACTAGTAAGAGCGCCCACCTACAATAAGCCTGCCGGAGCAATAATTTTTTATGTTATTTGTACAGTGGTTACATTAGTTTAATCCATGTTGAATATCATCGTTGTCTGCATATTTTCCTTTTGAATTATGTCTTCGAAATTTTTTAAATAATTTTGGACCTGAGGCCTATTAAAAGCTTGGGCTTTTGCAGCTAACGTAGCTTCAGGGACCCTTAAGGATATGTTTGGATTTTGAGAAATAAAGTCATGAACCCACTGTCTACTAGCTAGTTGTTTATGTTTATTAAATTGATACTCAGATCCACTGCGCTCAGCCAGTTTGTATGCCAGTTCCCTCAAAGTCGGGATTCAATGTATAATATATGTGCTACCAATCTTTGTTCCACTTCAATACTGAGTGCCTCTTTGAAGCGACCGAGGCACTTTATTGTATCACAGGCATGAATATTTTTTGCCTGGACCCGGGAACGGATGGATGTTCCCTGGGGAACATTGAACACAATACGCTTTTTTCAATCCCATCCTTTTTTCATTTACTACTTCTATGGCCTTCTATCTTCAGTCGACCAGGATTATAGATTAGATTTTTTTTTGTAATGGGACATCATCTAAAATAAAAAACAAAAATTGACGTAAGGCAAGATACACTTCATATTTACGTAAGGCAAAACGACACACTCCGTATGTCGTTTTGCCCTAACGCACACTATAACAGATAGTGTCAGTGTTTAGGTTAGAATGTTTATGCCGGCGGCCTAGCGTATCAGTAACA
>CAXKVY010005467.1:0-25281 GCA_964058915.1 Tetropium fuscum | reverse complement strand
TACATGATGCTACACATTTGCATTTGCAAGGAGTGCCACCCAAAACTTTTATGTTACGAACAAAACTTAAACCAAATATATCAAAATACTCACCAAATACTATGCCACACTAAACAGATATAATAAGATTTTATTTGATTCTAAAAACTGTTACTTTTCTTAGCCAAAATGTTATGTGACACGTAGATAAAGGCAGACATAATATATGAACTGCTAAGTAGGCTCGGTAGATCTCTGTGTTAGTAAAATATAAAATGATTTCATTCTTGTCCGTTAGATGTCATGACTATCCAGAAATATTATGGAGCGTTCCGAGGTATACTGCTTAAGGTGCAACATTCTCCCCTACCAATTAAAATTATGAAAGTGGTGTGATATATGAGTAATTGGGGAAAACTATTTGCCTGATTGATAATTAATTATCTAATGGAACTTCTTCTTCTCCTCTTTCGTCTTCTTACCACAATAAAGCAAAGATTTGAATTCATGAAGCGTAATTTTATTTCCTTGTACCCTTGTCAGTGTTGCCAATAATGTTGAGTCTCAAATACTTTGAAATGAAATTTAAGAAAACGTGTTTCGTGTAAACCTATCTGATAGTATAGGAATTCACTGTAGTGTACAACAACCCGACAGATCGCGCTAGTGCCGATCATCGCCGGTAATTTGCACGTAAATTTGTGTAAGTTTCCTGTATTATATTTCTATAACCATGAGGAATTCGGATAAATGCGCGCGCCTATGCCTAAACCCGATCATCTTCAGATTTTGATCAGCACTATTCATGTTTTAAGAATACCTACCTCTCTCAAATTATTTATACACTAAATTATTCTGTTCCGATCTGTTGGCCACACAGTAATATATTTCCATTGTTTAGTATCTTCTTGTAAAAGTAATGACGCTGGTAATATGGTAGTAAATTGTAAATTTGAATTGAATTGTAAAACGGAGGGGCTTAAATACACCTGGGGTGTTTGGGGAATTATTTATGTTGTCGAGGGTGCGGCACTTATATATGACGCAGCCGTATTGTCTTGTTTGCTTGGCTCTCGTACCCGATTAGGTGCTCATTAACATTTCGGTTACACACTTCCGCATGTAGGTACTTTTAAGGCACTTTTACAAACGATACTGCTGTGCGGTAAATCTAATTACAAACAATGATATGCACGAACAAATTGAAACAGAACACTGGCTCATTGAGAATTTATTTCTGCGGAGAATAACGATGTTATATCTGAAAGTCAGTTCAATTACGTGTTCCATTGGGATTAATGCTAATAGGAGGTAGGTACTCAGAACACTTAATTAAGACTACACCTATTGATTACCATGTGGTGCACCCTATTTGGAAATAAAAAAAATGCTCATTAAAAACAAAATCATCAATAGTAGCTCAATCATTTTAGATTTTTAAAAAAGTAAAACTGTGGGGTTAGAACTTTTGGCGCAATTAAATGTCCCCTTCGGAGTAGATCAAGAAAAATATTCTGGGCCATAATAAAAACTATTTATTAATTATGGGACGTGTCCGCCATCTTGGATTTTGTGCTTTTGTAGATACGCACGCGTATTTCGCATTTTCCGATAAAACGTGTAGAGTATCTTTGTAAAATGTAGATACTTAGGCGCACTAACCCTGTTTGAACCAACTGGGCAAAAGTAGGCGTGTTTAACAAATCAGTGGAGTCTGTATTGAACCATACACAAACACGTTGTTGTTGTCAACAAGTTGTCAATGACGGTAAAGTTGCCTTTTATTTCTCAGTGACTTTAGTGTACTTAAAATACTTTGTGAAGTATACTGATTATTTGCTAGTATAGCTTTTAATTGTTTTTTAAAAATAATAATATAAAAGTATCTAGTATCTATATAAAAGTAAATATATTTTTTTGCGATTATTTATTATATGTACTACTCTGTGTATATGTACTGATAACATATTTGTGGTACAACAAATATTCGAGAAGCGAACGTCTCGTAAAGTACCCACTTAGTATTTGTCGATTTAGAAAGGGCCTACGACACAGTAGGCCCTTCCACAATAGTTTAAAGAAACTATTTGGAAGTTTGACGAGGTTGGGCCTGAGTAAAACTTATGTTGTCAACGCGGGTTGATATATATATATATGTTGTCCGTATATATATATATATATATATATATATATATATATATATATATATATATATATATATATATATATATATATATATATATATATATATATATATATATATATATATATATATATATATATATATATATATATATATATATATATATATATATATATATATATATATATATATATATATATATATATATATATATATATATATATATATATATATATATATATATATATATATATATATATATATATATATATATATATATATATATATATATATATATATATATATATATTTATATATATATATATATATATATATATATATATATATATATATATATATATATATATATATATATATATATATATATATATATATATACACTCCACGGCACAAAATTCCGTCACCCTAAAATTTTGCCCAATTTTGATGTTTTATAACTTTTTTATTTTTCATCTGATTTTCATAAATTTTTTACCAGTCTGTAGATCAGTTCATTGTGTGTCTTTTTAATTATTGTAATAAGTCATATTTTTCGTCCAGGCAATATTATACAGGGGTAAATCAAAGTGTTGTTTTTTGTCGTAAACTCAAAACACCCTGTGGAAAAATTGAGGCGAATAATTTTGTTTACAAACTGTTTGCTGCCATCTTAGACGTATTGTAAACATTTTGTTTTTTGATTCATCCCATTATCTCATTTCTTCTGCGAGCAGCAAAATTTTAACTGAAACGCTGATTTCAAGCTTATTTTTATTAACAAAAACATCCACTAGGTATATCACAAAATTAATTAACAAAGACAAATTTTAATAACGTGTATGTCCTCCTCTCGCAGCAATGACAGCTTGCATTCTTCGTGGCATCGAATTAATAAGATTACTTATTCTGTCTTGAGGAATAGCCTGATATTCTTCTGTCAGCGCCAGCCGTAAGTCTTGCAAGGTTAGTGGTTGCACAGGACGGCGACGGAGTGCTCTTTTAAGAACATCCCAAAGATGTTCGATTGGGTTGAGATCCGGGCTACATGCGGGCCAGTCCAATCTTGGAAGTCCAACCTCATCCAGATATTCGCTCACTACCCGTGCAACGTGAGGTCTAGCATTATCATGCATTAATGTAAATTGGTTCCCAATGAAAGGAGCAAATGGAACAACAATTTCTTGGAGGATTTCCTCAATGTAACGGTGGGCGGTTAGTGCTCCATTTTCAACAAATACAAGGTCAGTACGTGCATCGGTAGAAATACCCGCCCAAACCATGACTGAACCACCGTAATATTGCAGTCGCTCAGATATGGTGCAGTCTGCATATCTTTCATTTCTACGTCTGTATACCCGTTCACGACCATCCGGCGACCTTAAACAAACCCTGGATTCATCTGTGAATAGTACGTTTCCCCACTGTTCTACAGTTCAGTCAGCATGCGCTCTTGCAAATCTCAGTCGGTGTTGTCGATGCCGAGGAAGCAATTTTGGACATACTGCTGGCCTTCGTGAATGCAATCCTGCTTCTAACAATCTTCTACGTATCGTTCTTTCACTTACACTAACTCGACGTACCATTTGCAAGTCATTTTTTAGATACACAGCAGTAGCTCTTCGATCTCTTAAAGAACTCATAATGACAAAGTGATCATCAGCTTGAGTGGTCATTCTCCTTCTGCCAGAGCCTTGCCGCCTAATAAAGTTTCCCGTCTGTAGATACCTATTCCAAACATCACAAACTGTAGACCGCGCAATTCCCAGAGTACGGGAGACTCTGGGAACTCTTATTGCGGCCATCCTCTATTAAGGCAACAATTCTACCTACGTCTGCTGTAGTTACCATGATGACAACACACTAAATTAACTGTACTGTCAAATATTCTGTCACAATAACCGCGTATTTAGCCAACGTCGATGTTTTTTAATTAAAAATGATAAAATTAACAGCGTTTCATTTAAAATTTTGCTGCTCGCAGAAGAAATGAGATAATGGGATGAATCAAAAAACAAAATGTTTACAATACGTCTAAGATGGCAGCAAACAGTTTGTAAACAAAATTCGCCTCAATTTTTCCACAGAGTGTTTTGAGTTTACGACAAAAAACAACACTTTAATTTACCCCTGTATAATATTGCCTGGACGAAAAATATGACTTATTACAATAATTAAAAAGACACACAATGAACTGATCTACAGACTGGTAAAAAATTTATGAAAATCAGATGAAAAATAAAAAAGTTATAAAACATCAAAATTGGGCAATAATTTTATTATGCAGATGTTTAGAAAACTGGAAGGAGAATATGAGAAATGGGGTCTAAGGATAAACATTGGTAAAACAGAATATCTGAAGATAGAAGATACACATACGCATGACCTGGATCTACAACTACAGAGATAAAGAAATGTAGCGATTCTAAGTACTTGGGAAGCATTGTTTCGGAGGACGGAACAACGAGGAATGATATTAAAAATAGGTCTCAACAAAGAGAAGAGGCTGTTTGTTTACTGAATTCATTACTTTGGTCAAATAAGAGGAAACTCAACAATCGTAAAAGAAAATAAAAATCTACACAGCTATTGTGGAGCCTATTTTAACTTATCGCTGTGAGTGCTGGCAATGTTCCGAGAAAGAGAAAAACATGAGAGAAACAGTAGAAATGGACTTCTTAAGAAGATCCTGTAATATTTCCAGAATGCAACATGTGAGGAACGAAGAAGTAAGAAGGAAAACGGGGCGTATATTTTACAACAGTAGAAAGAGTGGGATCCAGACAGTTACTATGGTATGGTCATGTAATGAGAATGGAGGAGACGCGCTGGCCAAAGAAAGCTTTGAACTATACACCATACAATATGAGAAAAAAGAAAGACCGACAACACAATGGATAGAAGGAAAAATATGCGAGATCGAGCGAGATCGAGGGAGATGATGACTGGGGGGATAGAAAGAAATAGCGATAGAAATGCGGGATGCGGCGCAGGCTGTAGGACTCGCTTAATACCTAACCCGCTTAATACCTAACCCGGCTTAATACCTATACCTAACCCCGCTTAATACCTATGTTGTAAAACGAATAGAAACAACTGTATGTTCTCACCTTATAGATATGCAACACTTTTTACGTTCAAGTTTGCATAGTGGCAAAGCATAACATTGCACAGAAAAATGCTAAATGTAAATAAAGTCTTTAATTTAACCAAAAAACAGGACAATATACAAAAATGTACTTATTTACAATTTTAAAAAATTTACTTATATATGACTACATCGTCTCTGAACCTTTTATGTTAATAGTAAAATTGGAACAATTATGTTTAATTATCGGTCGGTTCAAACTTTCTAGTCTAGTGCAACATTTTCAGTCAAAGGGGATTGGGCTACGAGTTTTGTGTGTGTTTAGTGTGTTATATTCTGTTTGAGTAATAGTAGCGGTCAAGTCTGTGTCTAAAATGCTATTTTCCTGTGAATGTTGTGCTGTTATTACTACGATTCGAAACATCGAATCGTAGAAGTGTGGGGTAAGCGTTTCAATATTTTGTTAGCTATTTCAAGTTAGTTATTTATTGACTCATCCACATAGCCCTAAGATTTCCATCCTCCGTGGCCTTTTTAAGTAAGGTTATGTCTGTTCCTGCATCAGCCAGCAACGTAGCCGACTTTCGGAAGCAGTGCCCTCTACATTATTTGGCATTCGCAAGCTTGAAATGAGAAATAATTTCAAAAGGAATTGTCTCGATTTTATGAAATCCCACGGTTTTTTGCTTGCCATTTTTGTAACCCAAGAAAAATCGGTCATTTTCTTCAAAATTTGGTGGTTACAGCAATGAATATTTCCGATAATATCTTAAATATTCCCAATAAGGAGAGGAATTAATCAAAGATATAGCTGTGAGTAATTAATATTGTACAGGACCAGTTGAAAAATTTTCGGGAAACGTTAATTAAGAGCAACCCTTCGTAACTCTTCGATATTTCAAATTAATAGAGAAAATTCCCACTTTATATCAATTCCATATCAACCTCGTCTTACTAATGTTCTTAGCAGATTTTTAAAAGATATTGAAAAAACAGTTGTTCATTCATCAGGGAATAAAATACAAGTTTATGTAATTCAAAGGATAAAATAAGTATTAACGAAAGGTCGGGGATTTATGATATTAGCTGTAAAGACTATAATTAAAAGTATGTTAGACAAACTACGCGATCTATTCAAACTAAATTCAACGAGTCCATGGCCCATCTCAAATACGGAGGAACAGAAAAATCCAGCATTGCTCAACATGCTTTTGCTAACAATCATAGAATAAACATTAGTAACTTAAGATTAATTAGGAATATACAAATAGTAGGCAACTGGATGCTTTTGAAAGTTTAGAAATTAACAAATGTAGAAATACTATAAATAGTAATAAAGGGCATAAAGGGTTTTGACTAAGCAAGCAATTTCTGTATCACTCCCCCTTTAATGCTTCAGAATTCTATTGTATATGTAATTCAATATTTTCTAGCACATAGCTAGGAAAAGTAGTTGTTTTCATAGATATACAAGATTTTATGAATTTTACAGTCTAACATCTTCTGGATAACTGTATGCCTAATACTTTTATATATAATATGTTCAAATAGAACAAATATAAATAGTAGAAGAGGTTTGTGTTTTCTGTGAATTCCAGTTCCGTCAAATCATCACAAAATGTCACTGAAAGTGTTGAAGTATTAATATTTTAAAATCAAGTATAAATGATCAATAAAACAAATCGTAATCACTCTGAAGATCGTCAATGAAGGTGAAAGAACTTGTACAACTTCTAAGTGGTTCGGTTCCAAATATATGTTCAGATATACTACTGGTAAGTGTGTCTTCCTTATTATTCATCTATTTGCTTATTTCTCTATGTAATGAATTGCTACAAATCCAAGATTTCTTCTCGCAAAACAAATATGAATAGCAAAGAACTTAAAAGCTAATATACATATGTGTATATATATATATATATATATATATATATATATATATATATATATATATATATATATATATATATATATATATATATATATATACATATATATATATATATATATATATATATATATATATATATATATATATATATATATATATATATATATATATATATATATATATATATATACATATATATATATATATATATATATATATATATATATATATATATATATATATATATATATATATATATATATATATATATATATATATATATATATATATACATGCATCGTTGATAAATGTGACTGCTGGGAAAGAGAGACTCCCGTGGCAATCTTACGTAAAACAAATTACTACCAATATTTTATCTGTTCTTATCTGAATCTATTTTACGTTGTTTGGACACGTTTCAGTCATTTACTATCTGTGAACGCTAACCCTTCGTGTATCGATGATGAATCGTAAATTCTTGTGTCTTTCTTGTAAAACAAGAATACCTCCCTATAAAAAGTACCATTAATAAGAATTTTTTGTTTGAGAACCTCTGCTGGCATAGTCCCTCAGCAGGGTGGCGCTATAGCCGCAGTAATATATAACTACATCTACGTCTCATTCCTATGAGCAATCCTTGTATCGCATATCAGGATCCGCTTTGTATTTTGTTGTGTGAAATAAAACTACCAACAATATATATATATATATATATATATATATATATATATATATATATATATATATATATATATATATATATATATATATATATATATATATATATATATATATATATATATATATATATATATATATATATATATATATAGATTAAGAAGACAAAATTAATGAAATGGTTAACGCGTTCCTAAATTCATCATATATTAGAATTTACATATGAAATAGAAGAAAATGATATAATAAATTTTCTAAATCTAACATTAATTCATGAAACCCGCACAATTTTAACAAGATGATATACCGAATCTGCATGGTCAGATAGGTACCTAAATTATCACTCCCATCACTAATCGTGCATCTCAAAAAATGTGTTATAATTGGTAGGTTTTGCTGGTGCAATCACTCTAACTAGTCCAAAATATGAACCTGTCACCATAGAAAAAGCGAGAGGCACCATAAGAGACAATAAGTATCCAATATATCTAATTAACCGGATTTTTAAACAACATCCGAAAACCAGTTCAAATCAGTAAACGCATATCAATTCCATACATTCAAGAACTATCCGAAAAAATAAAATCAATCCAAAATACAACATAAATATTTGTCATAAAGCACAAATAATCTCCTAAACTAACTATACACACCGTCGAAAAGTAAAAGCCCTCTCCTAAAAAATTTCGACCGAGTATATAATATCCCGTGTAACAACTATAATGGAATTTATATCGGAACCAGCTCAAAATTGCTTGAAAATCTCATAAAGGGTCATACATACACCAAAAACATTTGCACAGCACTAAACAAACATCACAAAAGCACCACATACTGCAAATTTTATGTCAAATTCTCACAAAAGAAAATAATTACCATAAAAGATTCTTAAAAGAAATAATACATATACAAAAATATAAAAATTTTATAAATGATAGAACACATATTCACTGAATAAACACATATAACTCACCTCTCTGTTAAATTTTCAGTAGGAATAGGATGATAAAATGTAAATAAATCACTAGCAACACTCCTGAATTCCTCTTCGTTAAGGTCTCTCTCACAGCATTGCCATTTCTTAACGGATTTTGCAATTGAGCGTATTTCTTGTAAAAAAATCACCAGTTCTGGTCACGGAACTAAATATGGTTGATTAAGAAATTGTAGGACAGGAAGCAGAAACGACAAAAGTATGCAATTTTTATCTAAATGAAGGCTGTAGCTTCTAGTCCCGGTTGGAATAAAGATATCCTGCAGATTAAAAATATCTACTCCACATTGTAAATATAGTCTGTGGATATTATTCATTGCATTGCAAATAAGACCGATCCGCCTTTAAGTTTGTTTTAAAAGATTCAGTTTCATACTAGCAGGGTTATATTCCATATTCTGCATTTCACACAAAATTGAACAATGACAGTCTAAACAGATTCTTGTTTCAGCATTAATATGCTCTTCCGCTAAGCCCTCTATTTTTGCTCTTCGACCAATAGCTATTTATTTATTTATTTATCTATTTGTTCAGTTCATTTGCTGGGCCATATAACACCATATGCTGTATATCAAAATGTCTATCGCAAATATAACACGCCACATTATTTAATCGAAATGCCATTATTAATATCAATTCTCGCTTTCATAAACGTGTAATATTAAACTTCTGTTCAATACTATTGCGAATAGTTATTTGCTTTCCCATGTGAACAAAAATTAAGTGCGTTTTTGTTAATTGATACCGAGAGCCTGCGCTGCCGGCACCCAGGCCGGATCTGGCTCTCCACCAGCTTCAATCCGGCTGAAAATTCAAGTAACGATATCAATTCAAATCGATAAATAATATTATTAAGCAGTGGAACACTACAGATCGAGTCAGAAATAGTCGTTAGAAGGAAAACAGATAAACATTCGGGTAGCCGCTCGTGTACTTGAAGCCCTCTCGTACGATGGAGAGTATTCTAGTTGCTTATTATGGGGGATTATATAAACCACTCTGCGCGCGTATCATCTCATTACTTCTTGACAACTGATAAAGTCATCGCATATTAGCGTACGATCAAGAGTACGACGCGGAAAATATTCAAGCAAATTCTATCAACATGTCTGGTTTAAGAAAGCAGAAAATGGACACAGAATGTCGTCAATTCCAAGACAAATGGACTGATGAATACCTTTTTATCTTGCACAGTGGTAAACCTATGTGTTTGTTGTGCAATGAAATGATTTCTGTTTTAAAATAATAAAATATGAATCGACATTACTCCAGCAAGCATTTCGCTCAATATAATTTACTCACGGGCCAGTTAAGAAAAGATAAAATAAAAAAACTCATTACCGATTTAGGGAAACAGCAACAAATGTTCCATTGACAAATCAAATCCCAAATGCCCAGAAGCCAAAATAATTCAAAAAACCTGTCATAGGATTGAGTTGTATCCCTGAGATCTTTTAATCAGGACGTCGAAAACTCCATCATACCAAATCATCATACCAAATTTTTATAAAATTTGGCCGAAAGCCAAATTCAAACTTTTAAACAACTTTAAAATTGTAATGAAACAAGATTTTATAGATTAACGGTGGTCATGGTGCGTCAGCATTTAGCACGTGTTCAAATGATAAGTGCTGTGAATATAATTGAGGTTCCTCGGCAACCTGATGTTTGACGTCATTTTGATATCTCACGGAGCGTTATTCCGCGATTGTGGCATCGATATCGATACGAACAATTCCGGGACGTCGCTGAAAGACTTGGAGGTCGTCAACGTGCTAACTCGCTAACTCTGTACGGCCTTAGCAAATACCGACAATTTTAATGTGTGTGACCAAACTGTGAGAAATAGATTACATGATGCTGACCTGCACGCCAGACGCCAATTGATGGTTTTCCCATTAGGTTGTGTTCCTTCCATTTCCCTCTACAACCTTTCGTTCACTGGACTATTAATCCGGTTTTGAAATTCTGCAAACTAATGACGATTGGTAATGAGAGAGTTCGGCCAATAGTTTGAAATGCATTAGACAATGACAGGTTCATAAGGCTTGAACTGGAGCAAGTATGAATTTTCATGCTACGGGTAGTAAATTTGAGAACTTGCTTAACCTAGAGAACTTACTTATAACTACCTGCCATGCACTACGGTACATTAATTGAGGATTTGCATTTTTAACAAGCCTTTATAACTATCTTTCCTTTTCATAGACTCTACTTGACTGGACTATAAAGCAAGTAAACAATCTACCTATTATTTCCATTTATACGAGTATAACTGTATTTTATTACCTTGAATCTTGAGCCCTGTTTTCCTACACCAAAAAAAATGTAAGTGTTATTATTTTTCAAACCATTTTCTGCCATAGTCGGTTACACTTAACAGCCAGCACTCAGAGGAATTTTTATTGATGACAATTATCTGTCTAGAAATTTCCCATTAGCTCGTATCAACACTCCGGATATGCATCGCATGTGAAGTTCTTCAATAACCCCAGCGGGATGGTTTTAATTGGTCAGACAATGTTGCTAATGGAATTAGTAGCTGCAATCGGGATGGCAGCCACATTATGGATGAGGTTATGTCTTGGTTCAACGTCTAATAGTTTACAGTGGCGTTATGCTACAAAAATGCTGAAATTAACGAGGATATTCCTGACGCGGATTAATTAGACGCACTAATTATTATTTCCTCTCAATATATTTTATTCCTTATTTATATACCCAGCTTCTTTAGATAAAAGTGGAACTTTTAAAGTAAGTTGCAGCAGACACATCATGGGGTCGATTAAGAAAAATATGTTTGAATACTGAACTGATACAGATGGACGAGATCCAATCAGGAGCTTAGATTTTGATTGTGTTATTCAGATTATAGTATTGTAGATAGAGGGGGAGCTGAATATTTGTATATACTCTTTTTTAGCAGCCACAATATAAAAATTTCAAAATTCAACGTCAGGGGTTGCAGGATGGGGGTGGGTAAAATCAACCCTTAAACACGGAAGCGCTTTTTTTTTCTGCATGAATTGTTAGTTTTTCACTGATTATGTCAATTGAAATCACGGGAAATGTCCTATATGGATTAGTATTGTTTTTATTAACCGATAATTGTATTAATTTTAGGAATTTTAGATAACACTGTTCACGAATACTCGTGAAACTAATTATTTAACAAAATTTTTAAGTGTAGTGACCCAACTACCAAAGAGGCTACTAAAAGAACTAAATTATTTTATAACTATCGTCAAACGCCACTTGTAGAACCGTTTTATTTTTTAAAGCACCTAGACGCTTTTTAGATTTTTTAGACGATTATATTTTTGGTAAAAGCAATCCTTCCTGATTTATTTTTTAAATTTTCCTATTTCATATAAGTACAAAGGACATGACTATACATGCCAGTCGTGGACATAAAAATAAACTTCATATCATTATGTCAGGTTCCGATTATTGTTTTAATTTAACGTTTAATTAACGTTTTTGCCAATTTTCACGGTTTCAGGAGGTAATGACTGAAATTAATACGGCGAAGGTCTTGGTTGTCTGTTACTCTGTTAATTATAATTTCTTCATGGACTTTTGTATCATATCTCGCTTCATTTCTGCCAGACCTTGGATTGAAATATTCATATTTACAAGGCCAAGCCATAAGCTGTATGTATGGGAGTACATACTCTAAATTGATTCTTAACTGCGAACTGCGAAGATTCGTTTCTCATCGCTTTCATTACAGAGCTGCAACAGAACCCAAATTGTACAACAGTTCAGTAATATAACAATTTATATCGTACAAAATCCGTGGTTTTGAAAATTTGTGGAAATGTTAAGGATATCATAAGAATTATTAAATCAAAAAGTTTCCACCCCTAAACAGTGTTCTTCCCTTAGGATGTCGTTTCCACCCCCATTTTGAGTTTTAATAATGTATCTCGGCAGGCCCCGACTGGAGCGCCGATCATTTGCCCGGTAAGAAACACCATTTTTTTTACGTCTAGTACGTCTTTTGGGTAGGGTGAGACAAGGACTAATCTCGTCTCGCCTCAAAATTTCAAGATAAAATTTTTCGAGACAAGATGAGACAAAACCGAGACAAGACGAGATAAGGCCTTATCTCGTCTTGACTCGTTTGTCTCGAGTTGTTTTGTTTTTTTTAAGGTTTATATCAATTCAATTTTGAATTAGCCAAGAAATCCTATAAAAAGTATTATGGAAGTTTAAAAAATGCTCGATCCGTCGATTTTTTATTTACTTAGTAGTTTCACAATTTTAAAAACAAATTTTTAATATATACAAAAAGTGCCTCAAAAAATGTGGCGACAGAAAGATGCATTTTTTAAAAGGAACATCATAATAGGTGTATCATTGTTTTTGGATTTTATGTTCGATTCTAGAAACGTCCATACTTCATGTTCTATACCAATCTTTTTCCATAATAGTTATTTTAGAAAATGCTCGATTGATTGAACCAAATATTAACGTATATTATAAGCATATTATATACATGGTGGCCCGAATTTCAGGGACCAACCTTTACCAGTTGATAGAATTAAAATTTCTAAAATAAGAAAGAAAGTTCACATAAATATGATTCGGGAAATGCTTAGTTTCCGATATACAGGATATCGTAATTAAAAAATTTTTTTTTTAAATCATTGACCCTAGTAAGTGTAGATAAGTTTTTGAAAATTGGCACAAATATTTTTTACTGTATGCTCGTTTTTTTGGAAAAATTTTGGAATGAAAAATTGTTTAGAACCCTGTTATTGAGGGGATCCGGCCCGTTTCTCCCCTCCAAATATTTTTCAACGTACGTTTATGATTTTAAAACTACCGTCGCGTCGTTTGATAGCAAATTTGATTTAAAAACTTGGTATTTTTGGATTAAAGCTCAATTTTTTAGATGTTTTACATTTCCTTAGTCAATATTAACAACTTTTGCTGTAAATAAATACAAAATAGTAATCAAATTAAATTCCTGAAGTTAATGAAATATTTTCTACTAATTTACGGCAAAAGTTGTTGACATTGACTAAAAAAAATATCTAAATCTAAAATATATATCTAAATCTAATATATCTAAAAAATTGAGCCAAAAATGCCAAAAATAACATAAAAGTGCAAATAAAATTTTCCATCAAATTAACGTAGTTTCAAGGTCATATACATACGTTGAAAAATATTTGGAGGAGAGAAACGTGTCGGATCCCCCCAATTACAGAATTCTAAACAATATTGTTCCAAGGTTTTTTTCCAAAAAGGTAGCATAAAGTAAAAAATATTTGCGCCAATTGTCAAATTTGTATTTTTACATAATTCAATAAGTAAAAATCTTTTTTTTGACCTCGATGCCTTCTGTATCTCGGAAACTAAGCATTTTTCGATACCACATTTATATTGACTTTTTTCTTATTTTAAAATGTTCTATCACGTGCTAAATTGTGGTCACTGCAATTCGGGCCACCCTGTATAAAAACAAAAATGAGGGAAGAGAAATAATAATCATAATCAAAAATACGTTTTATTGCAGACTATTTAAAATCCTTCCAATTTCTTTCACAACACCACAAAAATAAGTCTAGCCGACCAACACACTGAAAACCAAAACGTAAAGAAACCCTCGTATCCTGGTAATTTCATTACAAGCTTTGGGTTTGTCTTTTACCAAACGTCAGAATCTCAGGAAGGTATAGGTTTCTGTCCTAATTATTTTGTAGTTCTTAGTACGATTGATGATTTAAGATTAACACCGTTTTTAGTATTTTTAAGTTCCATTATATAAGTCCTCCATTTTAGATTCGCCATTTTGGGTTTTTAAGTTTGAATCAAAAATTGTAATCAGTGACCTTAATCATCGCAAAGTTTCAAGTTTGAGATAAATAGGTTCATAAATAAAATAGTCCGCCCTTTTGCTTTTTTTAAGTTTGAGTCAAAAATTGTATTGAGTGACCTTAGAAAACGCAAAGGTTCAAGTTTGAGACAAATCGGTTCATAAGGGATAGTCCGCCATTTTAAATCCGCCATTTCGATTTTTTCAATTTTGAGTCAAAAATTGTATTGAGGGACCTTAAACACCGCAAAGTTTCAAGTTCGAGACAAATTCGTTTATTTGATTAGACACAATAATTAGTTTATAAATTTGTGTGAATAAATAAAATGGTTAAAATAATTTATAAATATTGTAAAAAACAGTGGCCCCAAGACTGACCCTTGGAGTACACCAAATTGTGCCTTACTAAAATCTGAAGTAATATCACATTTCTATTTGTTGGTATTACTTTACAATAAATGTAACGTATTATATTTACTAATTTGAATAATACGCAATAATTTTACAATTTTACAATAATTTACGCAAAAATTTTTTTTTATTTATTTTACCAATTTACAATAAAAAATATCAACCAAAAAAGTTTACAGCTGTGCAAGATCACGTGATCGATAACCAATGAAATTGGAGAGAGCGACTACACTACACCGTTGATCGTTGTTCTCACTCGCATTCAGTACTACCCGCTGCATATATCTACTCGATACCTAGAGGGGGGAAAGGGGGGGAGAGAGAGATAGAGGGGGGGGAGAGAGAGATAGAGGAGGGGAGAGAGAGAGGGGAGGGAGAAGGGGGGGGGGAGAGAGAGGGGGGGGAGAGAGAGAGAGACGATAAAGAAGATAGCAGATAAAGGAGAATAATGTAAACTAACATAGTTCTTAAAAAATAAAATTCAGTTTAAATAAAAGAACATAGTAACGATTGATTGTAGTTCACAGGTTGATCGGCGTTCCATTGAAAAGAAGATCAGATTTACTTTATACAACCAGCCGTAAATGTTGTTATAAAACTGACAAAACGATTGCAGTCTCACTTCGTGGGACTAGTAATTGTTTATTCAATATTTGAGAAGCTTATCTTCTGACGTCTGTGATTGACATCAATATCAAAAATCAGTTGCCTTTAAATAAATAACATTTGGGCCTACCTTTGGACAATCGATAATATTATGTAGAACGTGTTTGGATATTGATGACGAATATGAATAGGATCCTGCTGATTATCAAATGGACAAACGTATTTCGTATTTCGAAAAACAAGCAAAACAATATCGAATGAATCAGATATCAGCTGCTCAATACATGAATATCTGCTACCAAACCGATTATCTCAATCAATGGAGACACACCGACGAGTTACCTCCTTGCGACATCTTCAAACAGTTGACAGGAGATAGCTCACTTATAAGGCCTCCAATGCTAACGGGCCAGCCATCTGAAGATTCAATTGACCTCTGCCGTTGAAAAATGTAAAATATACTGCATACAATATATCTTTGCATGCTTCATCGATGTGTTTGTCGATTTGTTATTTTTACAAACGAGAATTAAACAGAACCTGAGAGATACTAGGAAACTAATAGTGAGCTTTCACACATAAATAGTGTAATTCAACTTATTGTACATTTTAACAGCATTTAAATAGTATGTTGGTGTTTTTTAAATTAGATTTTTATAAATTGAAATATACTACAAATATCGATTTTTTAAAAATGAAATGCCTTGTTATAAATTCTTTGGAAGTTTGTTTATTAATAAAACAAGAACAAGCTGTTATAGCTATTTGAAATTTCTATTTGTTTGTCCCTAGGAAGGAAAAGTACTGCTTTGCACCCTGAAAGAAGAGATCAATATTGTATTTTCTATATAGGGAGTACTTTTTTTTCATAAATCTTTAGTTTATCATACGTTATCTGTTATTGATATTAATTTCACTTGGAAAGCAGTCTCTCTAATATTATTTTAATTAACAATTAATGTTCATGCCATAAGTAAATATACATACTGGAATGGATTTTGTTATAGTTGAATAACGCCTGTGACATTTTATCTATCCATGATCGCTAATAAGTGAGAATCATTAATTCTAAGGCCAATAAAACAAGATTTTATGTTCATCTGCCATTTTTTTGTTATCTGCAAACATTAGTAGGTTCTTATATTTCAGTAGCTCGTAGTATAAGATTTCATTTGTCTACATTTATAGAAACAATCATGTGGGATGTGAATACAGAAAAGACATAAATCATTCAATTTAACAATATATTTATCATGCTTTAAACATAGGTTCAATGTACCTTTTTATGCTTATACTGTTAAGTCAAATAATGTAGGTATATTAATATAGTGTGGTGGGGCTTCCCGAAATTACACTGTATATGCTTTTCGGAACTTCTTAATATATTTTTCTAAATATCTAGTTTATTATATAACAAGTGTCATATAAACGAAGCAAGTCAAAGAACTGATATAGTATATATCATTAGGAGTCTGGAAATAAGGATTATTCCGTACGCGTGTGAAAACTAGCTAACTAACTATTAATAATAACAGCTCTAACTATTAGTGTGTTTAGTTTGAATTGTTATTAATGGTTATGTTTATTGTGCAATTCGTATTATTGCATAGGTTTAAAATAAATAAACAAAGTGATAGGTTTATAATAAATAAACAAATTGATAAGTTTATAATAAATAAACAAAGTGTAATAGGTATTATTGCACTTTGTGAAATTCCACTCATTCAAGCAGACTCTTGGTAAATTTTTCGTTTTTCTGGAACGAATTACAGAGTTGTATTTTGCAAGTGGGAAGGGTTAAACACTTTTCGGGATATAGGCCGTCCATATTAGCATAAATAGAAAAAAAATATAAAGTTTTGCCAATAGGGGATTAAACTTGTTGACCTTGAAATTTATGTATTGGCATTTCATGGTGTTTCGTGGGACTACGACTTTTATTTACTTCATTACATGGTAATTTCTTAAATATTAAACAGAAGTTTACTAGTAAACAGAAGTTTACTAGTTTAACTTGTGTCTGGGGATTAATTGAAAGCCCTGTTTCAGTCTTATGAACAATATTAATACATAGAGGAGAAGGTGAAAGTATGGAATATGCTGGCAATATGGAATAGCGGCTGATTTTGAAAAAAAGTGTCTGCCTCTTTCGGAAAGCGGTTGAAGTTACTTATACACTTCCTTCAAACGTTGGTAGAGCACTGGAAACACGTGATATTGTAAACCGCGTCCACATAAAGTTTTAGTAGGCATGTAGTTATTAATGTAGGGGAACGTAAGGCAAAATGGCAGAAAAGTCATCAGTAAATAATTGTTTTAGATAACTTTTAAAAGAAGGCTCTATAATTTTATAATACCTTATTTATTCATAAAACCAATGACATAGTTAAACTTTAAAAAAATCAAGATTCTAAAAATAAAATAAACTTTACCATTTTACTATACTAATACGTTTGTTAACTGTATTTCTCTTGGCCTTTCTTCTCTCTTTTTCTATTTTCTCAATCTCCTTTTCTTTTAATTCTTGTAAAAATGGACTTGCGGTGAGGATACTTTGATGACTATTTTTCTTTTGGCGACGTGATGATGATGGTGCCACCGGAACTGGAATCAACTCGTCCAATAATACTGCTATATCAGTTTTTCAGTCTCGGAATAGGCCTCTAAATATACGTTGCTAGAAGATGCACCAGCGCCGCAGTCTGATGGGCTAGTATGTGATTCTTCCTTATTTTGTGACAGCTGCGTGTTTATTATGTCATCAACATTGTCAAGGATATCAGTGATAGATAAAGATGCTCTGAGAAAACGTTAGGATTTAATGGATTTAATGGATCAAATACCTGTTGCTTCAAATGCCTTAAGAGCTATACCGACGGTATTGGCTTTATTATAGGATCTGGTAAATAATGAAGCTATTTGATATATTGACACAGTCTTCCCCGGATGTGCCTTCAGCCAAGTTGTGATTTCCTGATCATAATAAATTTATAGAGGCTCAAAAAATGCAACGTAGAGAGGCTGAAGCCGGTGCCGGTGGGTACAGTGTGATGGAAGACAAAATAATACTACGTGGTTTTTCTTCGAAAATTCTAGAGACTCCAGATTTTTATGACTGGCGTGGCCATCTAATATTAATAAATAATAAAGCCTTATTTTCATTCGTAGGTCTCACAAAATGTACGAAGTGCTTAATCCATTTGAGGAAGGGTTCTCCAGTCATATATGCTGATTCATTATTCAATGGGATAGTACCTGGTGAAGCTCCATCATACAAATTTGCATTGAACTTTTAACCCGGAAAAATTAATGCAGGTGGAATAAATGTTCCAACACTGCATACACACACCACAGCTGTGGTATGGACATTGGACACCCCTTTCGGCACTAGTAAGAGCGCCCACCTACAATAAGCCTGCCGGAGCAATAATTTTTTATGTTATTTGTACAGTGGTTACATTAGTTTAATCCATGTTGAATATCATCGTTGTCTGCATATTTTCCTTTTGAATTATGTCTTCGAAATTTTTTAAATAATTTTGGACCTGAGGCCTATTAAAAGCTTGGGCTTTTGCAGCTAACGTAGCTTCAGGGACCCTTAAGGATATGTTTGGATTTTGAGAAATAAAGTCATGAACCCACTGTCTACTAGCTAGTTGTTTATGTTTATTAAATTGATACTCAGATCCACTGCGCTCAGCCAGTTTGTATGCCAGTTCCCTCAAAGTCGGGATTCAATGTATAATATATGTGCTACCAATCTTTGTTCCACTTCAATACTGAGTGCCTCTTTGAAGCGACCGAGGCACTTTATTGTATCACAGGCATGAATATTTTTTGCCTGGACCCGGGAACGGATGGATGTTCCCTGGGGAACATTGAACACAATACGCTTTTTTCAATCCCATCCTTTTTTCATTTACTACTTCTATGGCCTTCTATCTTCAGTCGACCAGGATTATAGATTAGATTTTTTTTTGTAATGGGACATCATCTAAAATAAAAAACAAAAATTGACGTAAGGCAAGATACACTTCATATTTACGTAAGGCAAAACGACACACTCCGTATGTCGTTTTGCCCTAACGCACACTATAACAGATAGTGTCAGTGTTTAGGTTAGAATGTTTATGCCGGCGGCCTAGCGTATCAGTAACAAAGGTAAACAATAACGGGTGTTGTAGAAAACAAACGAATACGTTGATAGCACAACTACGAACAAAAATAACATGAAAAGTTTTAACTTACCTACCGTAATCTTGGAGGGCACTTTTTTAACAAATTACTATAAAAACAACTGAGATCACTTCCACGGTCTCGCAAGCGGTCGACAGCCCGGATAACACTGCAACCCCAGTGTTGCCACGCACAAAGTAACACATTCTCTGAATAGCGCGCTGGAAACTGCTAGTGTGTCGTTTTGCCTTCTATGCCATTTTGCCTTACGTTCCCCTATACATATTTTTGTCGGATGTTTTATTGAATTCTTTACGAGTGTGTTGTTATATATGAATTTCTCTTTTGGAGGCCATAGCTACTTTTCTTTAATTTAACTTCTGTAACGAGATATAACCTAAAATGTTGATCACGTGGGTTGTTCGAAATATTAGTATTAAGTATATGGAAATATAGAGTACGATTTGGACCTAGCAGATGATTCAGACGACGATATGGACGATACTCCAGGACGTTCCATATGCTCCATGTAGGCACATAATGTAGGCCAGTGTTGAAAAAGATGAATGCGTCTGTGACTAGCCCAAGTAAGGTATGCAGAAGTTTCGTAGTTTTAGTTTTTATTAATTAATAAATTAGTTCGATTTTCGATTTTGATATTTTTTCCTAACAATTTCTTTTTTCAAAAGTGTAAGGATTAGGTTATATTTGATTAAAGACACTTATTCCCAACTATTTTAGGTGGAGCCTCACCAAGTTTAAATTTGCTTTACCCATTTGTTTGGAAGACGTGTCTAATAAACAAAATGGTAGTCCATATTTGCACCTTCTCCTCTAATTTCATGCAACTAATACTTCATAATGGTACAGTTAGAATATTACCAGACCATAGTTGATTAATTAAAGACGAAATATATTTTCACAAAGTATATTTTAACATGATGATCAAATTGATTGCCGTGTCATTCAGCTATTACACCAAGGTCATATTACAAAAACTTTTATTTAACGATGCTATTGTCTCAGGCGCATGTTTATTTGTGGAATAATAAATGGTTCATCGTCCATAAAATATTGGTTTTACATTTTGTTATCGTACGAAATAATAGCTAGAGTTACTCGGGCAATTTGTTTTCAAGTTTAAAGTAAAATGTAAAACATGAAACATTATACCATTTGTGATATCCGATACATAACATTACCCATAAATTAACATTAATAAACCCACCTAAAATACGCTGCATTTTAGATCTACCGCCTACGTTCAAAAATTAGATAAATAGGAAAAACAAAATAGAAGGTGAAATGATAAATGATCAAGACAGGTGTTCCTTTGTGCACCCGAATTAGTATGCCTCGCCGGCTTAAGCTGGATTTTCGCACATTCACAAATGGGACCAACACACAATGCCTGCAGACTGTATTGTTCAGTATTGAATGTATTGACTAAGTTTCCGGTTCAGGACTATTTTCAAATGGTTGAGTATTCAATGAAAGAGACCCAGGCAACGGACGATACCTGCCCATTGTGGCCAGATTGGGTTACATTTTCCAACTGATGTAATGCATTTATAGAAGTAAATTATTTTTCTAACAATGGATGTAATATTATATACTAAGCACGTAGTTAGTATTACTTTCGTGGGTTCTAGGGACGCTTTCCAACCATTATTTTCCAATAATTTTGTAGAAAGTAATTGGGTAATTAATTAAGAAAATATTAAATTACAGAATATAGAACAAATGTATTGTTTAATGTAATACATTATTCTAAATAGGAATTTTGTAATACAATATTTATGAAATTAGTACTTACAGTCTTTGCTATTTTTTTACTTTTTTTTATGATAGTTATATATACAGGGTACATCACGGTGAGTGGCCTATTAGACGTTTCTGGGAAACCACATATATTTTCGAACTGAATATTTGACAGTGAATAATACACAGGGGTTTTTAGGGGTTCTCTGTTCAATGAAAATATTGCCGTGTATTTGCCACTTCCGGTTATACCGGAAGTCGACAACAACTTCCTTATTTTAAATGGCATGCTATATTTTTTATGCCAGATTCGAATTCTACTCATTATTTTATGGTAACTTTCAATACTATTCCCTATTCCGAAAACCAATTGTTTTTGAGATATTTCGATTTTACTAAAATCTTATGCGAAAACAACCCGTACATTAGAAATTAATAACTTTCGCTATGGTAACTTTCAAGAACCAATTTTTGTTCCACATACTAAAAAGACATGGAGCTTATGTATGTATAAACTACAAATGCTCTATTATACACAGGGTGTCCAAGAACTGATGTCAAACTTTGACTACTTGGACCTTCAATAAGTGTTATTACCTTATTTTATATGAGACATACTGTATTTTATCATCCAATTCGCTTCCTTTTTTGATTACCTTTCGACGCATATGTAGTTTGCTATAGCTAAATTGGACGGTTCTTGAGTTATTTAGAGATATTTAAAAATATTGTTGAATAAAAATTAACATCGAGGGCAGTGTGCCATGGAAAACAAAAAATTCTGTTCGTCTTGTCATTCTAAATTATTGTGTAAGTGTCAACGTATTATTGTTGTTAGTGGTCAGTTAATATGCAAAATTATTACTCCAATGCGGATCATTTCAACTTATTTTTTATCCATGGAGAATGTAACAGAATTATTAGCAGAACGTGCAGAAGGTTTAACGAATTAAATCCTAATCTGCCACCAATGGACGTAAAGAAGTTTAGAAGAATTTACAATAATTTCCTAGAATTTGGTACTTTTAAAGCAACCAAAATTAATCTTAGCCCAGTCACTGGAAATGAAAATAACGAAATAACTCTCCTGGCATATTTCGAAGCATATCCACGAGCTTCTATTTACACTGCAATGTATGACATAGGTTTTGCTTATTCCTCTAGAGAAAGAATCTTGTGGAAGCACAAAATGCATAATTATAAGTTTACTAAAGTGCAAGCCCTGCATCCAGAAGATGCTGGTAATAGAGTTCAATTTTGTGAAATGATATTAACTCACATTCAAGAAGATGACTTTTTATTAAAAAAAATTATCTGGACCGACGAGTCGAAGTTTTCTCATGAAGGAATATTTAATAGACATAACATAACTATAATTGTGTTCCATGGCATACTGCACTCGATGTTAATTTGAATGCAACAATATTTTTAAATATCTCTAAATAACTCAAGAACCGTCCAATTTAGTTATAGCAAACTACATATGAGTTGAAAGGTAATCAAAAAATGAAGCGAATTGGATTATAAAATACAGTATGTCCCGTTTAAAATAAGACACTTATTGAAGGTCGATGTAGTCAAAGTTTGACATCAGTTATTGGACACCCTGTGTATTTTGAAGCATTTGTAGTTTATACATACATAAGCTTCATGTCTTTTTAGTATGTGGAACAAAAATTGGTTCTTGAAAGTTACCATAGCGAAAGTTACCATAGGGTTGTTTTCGCATAAGATTTTATTAAAATCGAAATAGCTCAAAAACTATTGGTTTTAGGAATAGGGAATAGTATTGAAAGTTACCTTAAAATAACGAGTAGAATTCGAATCATAAAAAATATAGCATGTCATTTAAAATAAGGAAGATGTTGTCGACTTCCGGTATAACCGGAAGTGGCACATACACGGCAATATTTTCATTGAATAGAGCACCCTTAAAAACCCCTGTGTGCACATTTTCAGTTCGAAAATATAGTGGTTTCCCAGAAACGTCTAATAGGCCTCTCACCGTGATGTACCCTATATAGTTGTTTTTTTGAAGTTATTACTATATTAGTTATTACTGAATACACTCTAATTCTCATATGATGGAGCATTTTGAGCATTTTTAGCATTTGAGAATTTTGAGCATTTTCAGAAAGAATCACGAAAAGTAACACCCCAAATATAAATTCTAGAGTTTTTTCGTTTATGCTCGATTATTCTCGTTCGTGCTCCGGGAACGTTCTCCAAAAATACGTGCTCGAGAATTCCGCTCGATATACGTTGTCGAGAGAGGAGAGAAGCGCGCCGAATGGCCGGGATCGTGTTGAAATTTCTCTTTCGTGCTCTGTGGGGAACATTAACGGAGAACAATCTTTCGTGCGCGCACAAACGTTTTATCGTGCGCGAACGTTCGCGAATGCTCTCCACAGCATGAAGGGAACGTTCTCTCCTTTACATCACTAACTGTGCCTGATGATTTCCGGGTATTCACCCACGTATTTTATATTTTCTAGAACGACGTTTCGGCAGAGTCACATCTGCTATCTTCAGGTTCTTCTCCATAACGGCTTGTTACTCCTTCTGGTTGCTCGAACTGAACTATTATTATTATTATTATTAGTTCAGTTCGAGCAACCAGAAGCAGCAACAAGCCGTTATAGAGAAGAACTTGAAGATGACTCTGCCGAAACGCTCTTCTAGTTGTGCTGCCGAAACGCTGTTGAACTGTGTTTCGCTAGTTCTTTTTTAATCATACCATAAGGGTGCATAAAAAACATAGTCCACTATCTTTGGGAGTCCGCCATATTGGATTTAGAGTGACGTCATTTTAGTTTCTTATTCTCCTCAACAAATCCTTTCATTTGATACCCATATCATGGAAGTGCGTATAAAATAATTAGTCCGCCATCTTTGGGAGTTCACCATATTGGATTTCGACGGACGTTACTTAGCTAAACAAACAAAATACAAAATTTCAGCTGAATCGGTTCAGGACAACTGCTTTAAAATTCAGTTGCAAGATTTGACCCGAACAAACATACATAGCATGTTAAATAAAATCTTGTAAAAATAAATTTTTACAAACTCACCAATTCATTACATTCACAATTTATGTGATATAAAGGCTTGTCGCGAGATTTACCTATGTAGATAAACAAAAATACAATATGTAGCTTGATATTGACATAAGTAATTCTAAAAAAAAATATGTTTTTATAAAATAGGTGATTCTCGCGACAAGCTTTTATATCATATAAATTGTGTAATGTAATAAATTGATGGGTTCAATTTTAAAGTTTCTTTATAGAGCATTTAAAGAAAAACTTGTTTCTAAAAATTTTTTTTAGTATCTATTAATTTATTAATGTCAGCTCATGAATCTTTGAGTAAAGATACAGATGACTGACGAAAGAAATGTCCAATATAATCATCAGCATTTGGTAAACCAAGATGTATTAATTTTGATAAACATACAAATGTGTTTATGGCTATATTTGTTATTATTGCAGAATAAACGAGTTGTTCAATAAATAAAAATTCACCCTTAAATTCAAGATGGCAGCTCACACAAGGGGGGGGGGTAGATTCTTGAAACCCGAAATGTAGACTGCCAGTCTGCCACCAATGACTCGCGAATTAAAATCGCTACTTAGGTAGGTACCTACATTTTTTGATATTTATGGTATTTGCCAATAAGTGTACTCGCCGAGTATTTATGGTGTTACCTTGAAACAATGGTTAATTGCAT
>CAXKVY010005466.1:0-33341 GCA_964058915.1 Tetropium fuscum | reverse complement strand
ATGGTTGAGTATTTAGTTTCCGCTTTGCAGTGTTCTTGAAGCGAAGACTATAGGTAAATCTTTACCAACGGGGCCTTGTGATAGCACCGCGCCAATAGCAAAAGCACTTGCATCAGTGGTGAGTATAAACGTTTCGTCGAAATTTGGGTATATTTGAACTGGGGTAGAAGTAAGGGCTTGTTTCAGTTCTTCGAAGGATTTTTTACATTCGGAATCAAATACAAAGGAAACATCTTTTTGTAATAGTTTGGTTAGTGATTTGGATAGTTTGGCAAAATTATTAATAAATCTTCGATAATTACCTGCCAGACTGAGAAAAGATTTAATCTCTTTTTGGTTGGTAGGTTGAGAAAAATTTTGGATACACGAAATTTTGTCTGGGTTCGGTTTTACTCCTTCTTTAGTAATAAGGTGGCCTAGATAAGCGACTTCCTTTCGAAGAAACTCGCACTTATCGGGCTGTATTTTCAAATTCGCATTTCTAAGGCGTTTAAACACTTCTGTGAGGCGAGATATGTGTTCGTGAACAGTGGGAGAGTATATGATGATGTCATCCATATACACCAAGCTTCTCTCGTTCTGAATTCCGAGAAGGATGTTGTCCATTACCCTTTGAAAGGTAGATGGAGCGTTCTTAAGGCCAAAGGGCATGCGTACAAATTCGTAGTGCCCATTGTCAACGCTGAAGGCGCTTTTCGCAATATCTTTTAGGTCTATCTCGATCTGATGAAACCCAGATGCTAGGTCCAATGTCGTAAAATATTGACACTTGCCTAACTGATCTAAAAGATCCGATATATTTGGTAACGGATATTTGTCTCCTACAGTCAACTCATTGAGTTTCCTGTAGTCCACAACCACGCGCCACTTCTACTTACCAGAAGCATCGAGCTTCTTCGGGACAACCCATACTGGGGAGGACCAAGGAGAATTTGAAGGGCGTATGATGCTTTGTTCTAACAGTTTAGACACCTGAGTTTTGACCTCCTCTTTGTGTATTTGAGGGTATCGGTATGACTTCGTAAATACCGGTCTCGCGTCATTGGTATCAATTTGGTGTTTTATTTCATTGGTGAACGTGAGTTGATCGCCTTCAAGGTAGAAAATGTCAGAAAAATCTAAACAAATTTGGGTTATAAGTTCACTTTCTTCCTCGTTTAGATGGTCTAGACGAAGTTGGTTTTTAATTTCGTTATGTCTGTCCAGGGGAATTTGGAAATTTGTTTAGTTAATGTTATTTAGAGAGAAATTTTGGATTGGTACTAGTTTTAGATCTGAGAATTTAATAGTTTTTGGTATAGCGTTTGTATTTACTACAGAGGTAAGAAATTCACCTTTGCTATTTATTTGCACTATTGCATTAGGGAGTCTTACTTTTTCTACTTCCGTAGCTAACAGTATTGCTTCGGTGTTGGTCAAATGACATTTGCAGTTTGCAATTTGTTCCATGCGAGGTTCTATCGAGATTATGTTTGAAATATTACGGGAAACATTGCCTTTGGTTTGATTTGTGTGACTTTGCATTTCTGCATTAATAGGCTGATCTGTGACTTTGTGAATGGCAATTGTTTTGAAGTCAGTTATGAGTTTTTTATTTTTGATGTCTACTATACAGTTGTAGTGCTCTAAAAAATCAGAGCCAAGGAGTCCATCGAACTCTATGTCGAGATCACATACATAGATTTTAAATGGATCATTTTTATCAAATGGAATAAAAACGGCTTCGTTAACCGTAATTTTCTGATCAGTTATACCCTGGATCGTAACATTTTCGGGGCATCTATTCTTATAATTTTGACATATCTTTGGTTTCAATATAGACAATCCCGCTCCTGTGTCGATTAGTAATTTATGCATATTGGTAGCGTCATAAATGTAAAATAAATTTTTAGACTTAACAGATAATAAAGGGCTTACAGAAATTGTTGTTCCGGGAAATTGAGATTCGGGTTGAGGCTGTCTAGCTTCATGTTGCCAAATTGGGTTTGCAATACCGTCATGTTGGGGTCTTTGGTCTTGTGATATGGTGGATTCGACGTTGCATGTGGGCCTAATTGAAAATCCTGGTTGTATACCGGGTTCGCATCGAAAGTTGGTTCGTCCACATAATAATTTTCAGAAGGACCATTAGCAGTATAATAGTCTTCGTTAGTATTTTCATAATCCGAGTTATTAGCAGGATAATAATTCGGATTTGCAGAGGCATTATTTTCTGCATAATAACCGTCGTTATTTCCATAAAAATTTTCAGGAGAATAATAATTTTGATTAGCATTTTCCGAAATTTCGGGTTCGTTGTCTTGGTTCAGGTGGAGTGTCTTTCTGTTATAATTTGGTCGGACGTAATTAGGATTCGGTTGAATCGCAGGGGGTCTCGGAATATTAAAATTAGGGTTCGGCGTAATTACCGGTGGTCTCTGTTGTTGTGAGTTTTGTGAATTTCCTGGATTGCGGTTATAAAAATTGGGTCTTGAAAAATTTTGGTAGTTGCCGGAATTAAAATTTTGAGGACCTTGTTTTGTCTCTGGCGACATTCATTAAATACGTGTCCTGTACGTTTGCAGAACGAACATTGTTTCATAGGTAAAGGTAGATTTGGTCTACGTGCTGGGGTAGTAGCGTTATTGCTGCGATTAAATTTTTGTGTTTCGAAATAATTTAATTTGAGTTCTCTGCGAACTCTTGTTATTGCCGTGAGAATATCTGCAGGGTTACTTGCCCTAACAACATGCGCAATTTTAGGTTCTAAGCCTGTGAGTAGGGTGTTCAATACCATACCTTCGGTTAGTTGTAATTGAGCCTGTTTTTGTGCATACGTTAATGGTTGCTTCTGAATTGAAGCGTGCATTTTAGCTTCATGAGTTTGTAAGCGTGCAATAAACGTAAGCGGAGATTCATTAGGAAGTTGTCGCATCCTTTGGAGATCTTGTATTAGCGAGGTTAAATCTCGGCTGTCTCCGAAATGACTTTCTAGAAGAGATTTTATTTCGTCCCATGTGTTTGGGTTTCTAGAGTTCAGTAGTTCGGCTGCACGACCTCTTAGTTTATTTTTTAAATGAACAGTTAAAAGTACCATCTGGTTGCCGACTGCCATATCATAAGCAGTTCTACATGAATTTAAATATGTGTTTAAATTAATTTGGTTACCGTCATATTCAGAGATTATTGAGAAAATTTCAGTTAACTTATAAGGTTCAACCATGTCTGGTTCAACTGGATCTGGTTGTTGTTGCTGCTGCTTCTTGGAGCTTGTTTTTTTTTCTTGAAGGTTGAGGAACCACCACACTTAGTTAGGATGTCCGTGTTCTAAGCGTGTTTTAGCAAATCCTACCGACTGCGACACTTTTATATTAGTAAATGATGATTTCACTTTAAATAAAACATTTATTAGTTACACAAATAAATTTAAAGTGATTGTTACAATTGAATAATTTTAGACGACTTGCTCTCAGCGAGTTGTACTAACGTCTCTGAGGTATATTAACAAGTGTTTTGTAAAGCGTCTTTACCCTGTATTTATAAGGTCTGTAAAGTCAACGCAAGCATAAGCATTCTAAGAACTAAATGCAATGGTTGCGTTGCACATGGGAATGCTTTGTGATATTTGACCAAAGGAAGTTGTTATCGCTTTAGATAAGAAATATCAGATTACTTTATACTTATGGTATTTATCACGTCTGGAATAACTAACGTAATATTGTAATATTCTAGCTATATAACATATATATATATATATATATATATATATATATATATATATATATATATATATATATATATATATATATATATATATATATATACATATATATATATATATATATATATATATATATATATATATATATATATATATATATATATATATATATATATATATATATATATATATATATATATATATATATATATATATATATATATATATATATATATATCTACGTGCAATATAATATGAATTATATAAGATATTTCATTAAAGTTTCTCATTTTGCAGGTGGAAGAGTTAATGATCCCTGCTTTTTCAACGAACAATGTGAGAGCGTAAATATACAAACCACGTGCAAGGAAGGAGTATGTGCCTGCCGATATCAAAGGCAAGCGATTTTTAAACCAGATGGACAAGTAGAGTGCATAGGTAGATATTACGTTCTTAAATAAATTTAAATATTATATACATATCACTACCGAACACTTTTAATTACTTATTACATGGTCTTGTCTCTAAGAACGTTTAAACTAAAGTGACTAAGATAGCGATCGGCTGACCCTTATATACTATTTTCAAGGTTCTGGAAAATTCTAAAAGCTTCTCGGTTATTCCATCTTATTCTAGATTGTATACAAGGCGTCTCAAAGAGATCTATAGGGGTCAACATGTTCCGATGGTCAAGGTCATTTATCTTCTTCACTATTGTATAAGGTCCTTCCCATGGTCCTTGTAGTTTTGAACTCAGACCTTTCTCTGCCTGGGGCTGGTACAACCAGACAGCGTCTCTATCTTTATATATGTGCGGTGTCGTCTTCTTGTCCAGACGCATTTTCTTTCGGTCACTCGTCAGGTTTATCTGGTCCCTCATAAAAACGTGGACTAACCGCAATCGTTCTTCCAGGTTATCGACGTATTCGGGAAGTACAACATTTTAAGTACAACACGGAAGAGTTTTTGCGGGCGTTGTCAATTAGTAACTTCATCTCTCGTCCAGTTAACAACATTAAAGGAGTATGGTTATACTCCTTCAATGTTGCCTCCAACATGAGTCAACTGGTTAGTTGACTCGTATTGGGAACTTCTGTAGGTCAATAGGAAAAATGGTACCAATTTAGAGCAGTTTCGTTTCTTATCTACAAACATCGAGAGGTACTGGTTGATGGTTCTGTAGTGTCTCTCTATCATGCTGTCAGACTGCAGATCAAGTGGTGTAGTCCGGGTCTTCTTGATACCTAGCAGAATCACAAGGTGTTTCCAAATTTCTGACTCGAAATTCCGTCCTTGATCCATATGCATTTCAAAAGGTATCCCATGTCTGACGATGACGTTCTCCAACAGGGCTTCCGCCACAGTTATCGCTTCTTGGTTGGGTAGTGGAACTACTTCCGGCTATTTGGAATTGTAATTCATAGCCGCCATAAGATATTTATTACCGAAGCCGGTTCTTGGGAATGGGCCCGCAATATCCACGGCCACTCTTTTCCATGGGATACCAGAGATATACTGCATCATTTTCTTTGTTTCATTCTCTCACTTTTACTTCTCGTAGTCTGTTTCTTCGATAGCTATAAGCATTTTTCGAAGGCCCATAAATTATAACTTAGTCATAAATCCAATAGTCATAAATCTTCCTACTCGTAGAGCTTGTTGTAATTCATCATCTCGTACCCCATCGTTGAAACTTTGTACGGAAATCTGGTTGATGATATCGACTTTCGCTCCAAATTCCTGTAAACTCTGCACTTCAATTGGCTTTGGTATACCTGGGTAAAATATTTGTTCCTGTATCTTAATTCGAGGGCAATTGCTCATTGCTTAATTCTATTAAAGGATCCCTTGCA
Organism: Tetropium fuscum; assembly: GCA_964058915.1. Classification (NCBI taxonomy): domain Eukaryota; kingdom Metazoa; phylum Arthropoda; class Insecta; order Coleoptera; family Cerambycidae; genus Tetropium; species Tetropium fuscum. Next base: position 27,788 of record CAXKVY010005466.1, on the reverse strand, counting down.
GTATATCTTGGTACGTCAGCATTTGCTTCTAAAGATCTACCATTGCATTTTTCAACAAGTTCAAATACACTAAGTCGTCCATATTTTACAAAAGAAACATAAATGCAAAGAAAAAAGTTTAAAATAATTGTTGTTGGGAACTCAAAACATACGACGTAACCTCAATTGCCAAGAAAACGAGTGGTTTACACCGCCCGCTGCAACGCGAAGGGTTCTTGCTTGTCTCAACGCGCATACGCCTAGGCGCGAGGAGTTAAGAATCCTAAAAATCGCCTCTGACGTCTTTTGCGAAGGGGTTCTAGTAACGCGAGTGGTTGAGAATAGAGCCCCTGGCGGTTGTTGTATATACGGGATATACCTCCACATTTAGTGTATAGTATTTTCGCGTCTGCCAAATTAAATACTTTTATTCCAGACTTTGAAGGTTTGTTAGGTATATACATTTTAAAACTGCACCTTCCCCTGACTATAATGTATTTCGTCGACTGTAATGTATTTGCTCACGTAAAAATATTTTCTAAAGTTCTCATTACCACCTTAACCTTCCACCCTAAGTTCTCATTTACACCTTAAGGCGGGGATTGGATTTAGTAAAAAAAATTTTGCGTTGCCGAGTCATCGAAACGGCGAATCGGTAGGCCCAGCAGGTGCTGGTACTCTATGAGACACCGTTCGTACCTACTGTATTTTAGCTTTGATTTTAGCCAAGCCACAAACATAATTCTTATTTACGGCTGCCCATGTTTTAGCAGCCCTCGACAACGTTTTCAGGACCGGCTTCAATTTCTGTATACAATCTTATATGGAAGTCTACGGTTTTATTAATCATTTGTAGATTATCGAGAACAATAATAATTTTTTTCTTAAGTAGTCAATAATTTCCAGTTAATAAAGTTAAACAGTATTACAATTAATAAAGTTCAAATGACTCATCGTCAAATCTGTAATTTACTCATTTCAAACCAATTGCCGTAGTTAATTGTATTTGTTAAATTCAAAATAAATACCTACATACACATTGTATAACTTGAAATATTTTTTGTTTTATTAGTCTTTTGGATATATGTAATTACAAAGTGGTAATTTAATATTTTATGTTTATACGAGATGGCATGTTAAAAAATGTTTTTAGCCATCCTTGTTACTCAAAACTATTATTTTCCTCTAAGATCGTTCTGTATTTGACCTTCCAATCCTAGACTGTTGTCTCTTTGTTTTGGCTTAGTTAAATTTTAAAAAAACTTTTTATAAGTTACTTTTTATAAGAGCCAACTTACGTTAAAATACAAACTTCAATACGTTAAAATACAAACTCAAAAAATATGAGATTATATAATATGAGTTATTTTTTCTTTAGCCTCATTTCTCTTGATCTATTTACAAATGTGTCAAATAAAAAGTAAGTGTGACTTTAACCCTTACAAAAAGCCGACAGCCGCCGAGAATAGAGCACGTATTTACCTCGAAATTTACAGCTCAAATATTTGTGTCATTAAATGACAAAAAAAAATAAAACAGAATACCTATACCTACTTATTTTAATATTATCGGACTACCCCTGTAATAACAACATTGTCAACGTTCTAGTTAGCTTTATTTCAGGGGGCGCGAGATGTAAGGGGTGTTTTGCTGTTTCGGTTGAAATAAGGCTAGAAAAAAATGAATTAGATTTTTATGTTTTGAAGCGAGTTACATAAGGAGCACATTTGAAAAATGCTTTGTCCTGGAATTCCATTTTTGTAATGAAATATAACACTTTATTTTCATATTTGAATTTAGTTTATTTTTACGATTGGCAATAATATAGCTAATAGTTATATAATAGCTAATAGCTTGTATAGGGTACCTATTTATATCCATAAATATGACCACTTTTATCTTCTTTCTGAAAATATATTACATGGAACACTTCTTTGGGTCACTCATTACTCAATATGGTCCATGATTATTTCCTTGATAGAAAATACAAATTTAATCACCTTAGTAATTATTGCAAACTATTATCTACCTACCTAGTACCTACCAAAAACATATCTCACTATTTTACTTTTATTACTTATACCAAAATCATTACCTAGGCATTTCAGTATTATATAACTGCATATTATGTTTTTAGATCTATCAACTATCGATCACAAAAGCAAATACGTGCTATTTTGTTATATACAGTCAGTGGTGATCATAATCATAAACTGCGGAGCGACGGCTATTTTTTAATGCGCCGCGCCGTTCAAAAACGACTCGGAACTCGCTATTAGAGGCAAACCACTGATACGAACAAAACATGTAATACCTACCTATTTGAATGCGGAAATTAAAAAGTTTTTAAAATGCTTATCCGAAGTTTTAATTTTTTTTATTCTAGTACCGTAAAACGAGGTGGCTTTGTGACAGGTTTTACAATTTTAGCCGGTTTCTGAGCAACTGGTTGAAATTAAAATTTTCAAAAAGGAAGTATAGTGAACTGATGTTATTTGGTTATTAAACTATCATAATTTAATTATAAAATTTTTACAGGGGCACTGATAATTTACAAAAATAGTTGTCACAATTTCACCCCATAGGATGGGGTGACTTTTGGACAGAGTGAGATTAATATGTAAACACAAAGTCGCCATTTTAATGGGTGAAATTGTGACATTAGAAGTTAGTTATTACATCGCAATTCATTGACTTGGCACAATGTCGCCACTGTAAGTGGTATACAGTGTGTTACAAAGTCCCCCCAAAATGATATTCTCAGTATTTTTAAATGCTTTATTAAAAAAATATTGCATTACATACACATAAAATAGGCCAGTATATGAAATACATAAGACACAAAACAAACACATAACATTTATTCATGTATCTACATATTCTGGAACATCAAAAATTCCTCTGCGGGATTTTTGTATGGGTGGTTTTATTTTTCGAACTATATCGCTATTCTCATAAAACAATTCGTCCTGTCTCTGCGGCCACTTCCAGGAAACTCCATATTTTTCCATAGCACTAATTGTAGCGCCATTGTTTTCTATCTTAGTGACAACACCGGGAAATAATGTCATGTCATAACGGACGAGGACGTGATCGCCAATTTTTAGAGATTCTGTATCGTTAGTCATGGTGTCGATGATTTCTTCTTGATCGGAAGCATCATGTAGCTCACTTATTGGAGACATGTCACTCTCTCTTAGGGATAATGCATCTGAATCTTCATCAGTTTCAGATTCCTCTGTTCGCTGGTGAGACTTGTTTGTGATTTTTCGGACTTGACGATTATTTGAGGTTGATGGTTGAGAAGTTTCTAAAGAAGACATATTTAATGCCTGTTTTGACGGTAAATTTGAGCCGGAAACATTAGGAATTAAATCGGCAGCACTGATGCTTTTTCCTGGAGCTACATTAAGTCGTTTACGTTGTTGACGTTGACGCAATGCAGTAGTAGCATCGCGCCTTCTCTGTAATTGTTCCAAAAATGTCTCGCCCAAGCATTCCTTCATATCTGCATTACGAGTATCCATAACTTCATCAGGCATACGATTTAGGACTTCAGTTCGATTTATAGGGTATATGCCACACTTTCTAAAGCCTGATGGAAGAACATCAGGTCCCCTTTGGAGCATTACATCCATAAATTTTTTTAATAAGGCTGGAAACTCATCTTTAGGTATTGTTCCGCATCTACTACCATGGACAGTGTCTTTCCATTCATGCAAAATTGCTCGCCAGTTACCTTTCATGGGTCTAAAGAAAGCCACATCTAAGGGCTGCAACAAGTGAGTAGCGTTTGGTGGCAGTGCTATGAAAGATATTTGGTTTAGCTCGCATTGTCTTACCACCTCAATATTTAAGTGTGAACTTAAATTATCTCCAATTAAAATCTTCTTGCCGTCTTGCTTTTTAAGCAGAGGTAACATAAGATTCATAAACCAATCCTCAAAGCACTGGTAATCAAACCAACCGGACTTGGTTCTATTATACCGGGCCTTTTCAGGGCCATTCTCTGTCCATGTCTGCCATAGTTTTTCTGATTTGTACACCACATAAACAGGTGCAATTTCCCCAGTAGCGTTTCCGCATATCATTAGTGAAGTAGAGGCCTTTGTGGCATTTCGAATTTGCTCTGGATACTTCGTTCCTCGACGAATAAGAACTTTTGTAGCTCCGGGATCATCCCCGAGGTTGGTCTCATCATAATTCCAGATATTACAAGGAGGTACATTTTCTAATTCACCTTGTAAGTTATCAAAAAAATTATTGATCACCTCGTGATTAATAGCAGCTCTTGCAAGACTTATGTTACGTGCAACTCTGTTAGCCATTACACTTTTATGTCGATGCATAAATGAATTGACCCATTCAGTACCTGGCATATTATTTTTTTAAATCCTCACTTTTTTCCCTTTTTTGTCAATATATGCTTTTACTATAAATCGCAAATCCTGTGTTGAGACAGGAAAACCATAGGTTGACACAGCAATAACATGAGCAATAAGAGCCTTCTCTTCTTCACTTGATAATACGGTTTGTCCTCCAGCTGATAGGTTATGTTTGCCATGTAGTTTTAAAAATAATGTATTTCTATGAATACCAAACCTTCAAAAATACAATAATCTATAGAAATATATTTTAAAAATATTAAATTAGAAAATGTTACCTCTCCGCAGCTTCACGAATGGACAATTTTTTGGCCCGTATATTCCGGAGAGCTTCTTGGAGGGTAGCATCTGTATAATTTTTATATGGGCGAGTGCCCGGTCGCCTCTGATAATTTCTTGGCATCTCTAAAGCAAAAAAAGTTACTATTCGCAGTTGCGAGGTGAAATTGTGACAAGTCACAATTTCACCTCATAATTTGTCGATATTTCATTCAATGGAACGCCACTGTGTTATTATTACGATTTTCTTTGAGGTTAAAACATGTGAGCGTTGCCAAATAAATAGTCTTAAATATGTATAAATCAATTATCAACTATTTTCTACGGTTTAGACTGTACACATGAAAGTTTCTGAATAATTAAAAACTATGGAAAACACTTACTGTATTATGAGAGTCTTGAACAAAGAACGTGCTGTGCTAAGACACGACGCATTACTTATAACATGTTACTCTATCATCTAAGGAGCCCCCTACAAAGGTTTAGTTGCTTCAACACACTAAACGCACCGTTGCCGAATTTCTTCAAATGCGCAATACACTGTGTCACAAAGTCACCTGGGCGTTACAAAGCCACCTCGTTTTACGGTACTAAAATTTTGCAAAATATATCAAATGAGTTGCTATATTTATTATTAAACATAGTCTTTGAAGAGGTTATTTATAGAACCAACTATGGGTATAATTCGTTTATATAATATCTAGGTTTCTCAAACTGTCAAATGAGCTATCAGTATATATCGATTTCTTTGTTAATAATTATGCAACATACAAATATACATTTTCATTAGATTTAGGAAATTATTTTTTTGCAAATATTTACAACCTGATCAAATGATAGTTCTAATGTAATGACGATTTTACACTTTTTTTACAGTCACTACATACTGCAACCTACTTGTGTATTTTATTGGGACAATCTCATAAAATTTATCTAAAAACAATTAGTACCTATCTAACGATAATAATATATACGGTAACTAATGAATGTTAGGCGTTGCGTCATCACTGGTGCGACACCGATTTTGAGTTGATTCTGATAAATAACAAAAATGTCCGCCATCTTGAACATTTATTTTGACGAAAAAAATCGTGGTCGGCGACCACAAAACTCCCAAAACACCGATTTTATGTCGAATTTAATATAATAAACGGCAAAAATGTCCGCCATCTTGATTATTAATTATGACAAAAAATACTACCCCAAGGGGACCGAGATATGGATATTGAGTCGCTTGGGCCTCAATATAGGCAATAAAGCATTACAAATCTTCTTACTTTTAAAAATTAATACCTTATTTATTATTAGTATTTTTTTTTGCGTTTTCTAGTACCTGGAAGCAGGGGCTGTTAATTAATTTCTGCTGTAGAAAAGTTATTTATTTTCAAGATTAAAATTTATATTTAGATTTTAGATGAACTGATGAAGTCCGTTGAACAAAAAATACTGATTTGAAAAATAATGACATGCCAAAGATAAAATTAAACCACTATGCTTTATTTATCACACATTGCTTATAAGCCAACTCTGTACTATACTTGTACCAGAGATTGTACCGATTTAATCTTCAAGGGTGGCGACACCTGTGACAGAGTAACTAATTCATTACGGAGCTTCGCTGTTCCTCGACTTCAGGCACCCACGGTCCCTGCACCCCACACCTACGATCGTATTTGCACAAGTCTAAACATCGAGAATATGTTAGATTTTACTTCAGCGCACACCGTGGAGAATTAATGATTAATAAATATTAATCTGAAAGGTAAACAGAAGTGTTCCCAAATGTTTTGGCATTTATTTTATATTATTCTTCTGTACTTATGGGCATTCCAAATTATCGCACTCGATAGCGGGAACCATTGTGAATACGTTGATATATAATAATATGCGATTATGCGATTTATCCTAGTGATATGTGTGCTTTTATGAACCTCTGTTAGGCGGTAAAAATATACATATAAAATCGCCGCCTTAAGACATGTCTAAGAGCTGCCAATTTATAAACGGTTCTTCTACAGCTCTCGTTGGAATATCATGAAAACGTAAGCATCTAAGAAGAAAACAAAATCTGTGTAAAGACATTGTAGCTAGGAACATTTCTACACAAATACGGTCATTCGCCCACAATTCGTTGATAGACAAATGAGTACTTCGTAAAACACCTGTTAGATATAACAATCCAAACAGAGCATGTATCTCAGAGACGTCTGTAGGTCTAACATCACTTTGGTCTTTATAATTTATGGAAATACTATCTATATATTTAGTACATTTAACTATCGTACGCAGTACGCACAATACTTTCATCAAAGAAATAATTTCCAACAATCAAGAGGATTTGAAACATTCTCTGTCCCTCCAATTACACCAGGCAATTTGCCTATGAGATTATGAGCTCACGTTCTTACGTTTTTAGAAGGAAATTTTGTGTTCCATCGTGTCCCATCCCTTGCACAAAACAATAAATGACGGTTGGAGCCTTCCTGAATATCATCACTATCTTGATCCAATTCCAAGTCTCCTTCAGAAATGTTTTGGTTTGTATCTGAATTGTGATCAATGTGTATGAGTTCATATATATACGTGTCTTCATCTTCTTTTTCATCTAATTCTCACCTAAATCGCTTAAAAATTGGTCATGTAAGCGCTGTAAACTTTCCATTCCTCTCTCATATGAATAAGCCATTTTTCTTTTACTAGTTAGACCAATACTACAATATAATTTATCTCAACATAATAAATTGTAACAAACACAAAAAAGTTCCTTACTTATGTAACGGATTGGGTCTAATATACTGAAATCAGTATTATCTCTTGAACGGTATTTGTGAAACTGACCGCACTGCAGCAACATTAAGTATGATGATAACCGTTAGGAAGGTACACGTGGCAAGGTACGCTATCGTCAGTGCAAATGAGCCAATGAATTACTTTGCGGTGAGTCTATTAGACCCGACCCATGCACCGCAGGGTTAATAAGGTTCTAATATGATCTAACAAAGGTGATTGTGGTCGGCTAATCATAAGCGGATTAGTGGAAAAAACTGCTACTGCTACAGTTGAGGGTAATGGTCGGCAATGGAATTTATCAAAGTATAATGGGAAAGATGTAGATGTCCCTATTATGTTATAAATAACTTGAAGAAGATAAGTTCAAACACTAATTTTGAGACAATCTTAAAGATATATGGAACTTTACAAATAAAATATGAATATAAAAATCTATACCTAAAATACGAAATAACGATGATATTATGAAATATAATTTAACTACGGAAACTAACCATAACAATAAATATAAAGGTGAGATTAAGCCCGAAGACAACGAACAAGATTATAATTAATATATAAGACTAGCTTTGAAGATATTAGCTTTGAAATTCTTTGTTATTCATATTTATTTTGTGGAAAGTAATATTCCATTATTAGTAGTATTTCATTACATAGAGAAATAAGCAAATAGACGAATAAGAAGGAAGATACACGTACCAGTGCTATATCTGGACATACATACGGAAACGAACCACTATACACACGGAAATGAACCACTTAGAAGTTGTAGAAGTTCTTTCACCTTTATTGAGGATCTTCAGAGCAGTGTAAATGATCAATGAAACAAATCGTACACTGCTCTGAAGATCCTCAATAATGGTGAAAGAACTTGTACAACTTCTAAGCGGTTGGTTTCCGTGTGTATAGTGGTTCGTTTCCGTATGTATGTCCAGATATAGCACTGGTAAGTGTATCTTCCTTCTTTTTCGTCTATTTGCTTAATTCTCTATGTAATGAAATACTACAAACCCAAGATTACTTTCCACACAAATATATATACATACATATATATATATATATATATATATATATATATATATATATATATATATATATATATATATATATATATATATATATATATATATAATATATATATGAGGGAATCATCTGTCTATATATATATATATATACAACATGTTATCCAAAAATGAAAACAAACAGGGCCCCCAAATATAAATTATACAAAATATAACGTTTTTGAGTAAAATAACAAACATATATGAATAAAAAAAGACATATTACAACTTACAAAACCGGGTATCTGAAAATCGATGTTTTGTATATATAATTAAGCGATCAAAAGAACTTACCTGTTAAGTTCGATCGTAATTATATCAAGGTCCAGTCCGAAAATATTACATAATTGTTTACATTGTAGTACATGCGTCTTCTACTACTCCGAGCACAAGGTTCAAAGAAAACTTTTAAAAGCCGACCCTGTCCCGCTGCTCCATTGGTGCAGCAGGGTAGAACTGTCTGCTGTCATCATTTTGTTTAAAGTAAGTTTTACGGCAAATAGGGGTATGGGAGGGTGGGATGTAATATTTTCGGACTGGACCCTCATATAATTACGATCGACCTTCTCAGGTAAGTTCTTTTGATCGCTTAATTATATTTCAGGTCCAGTCCTCAATATTACATAATTGTTTACATTGTAGATGTTCAAAGTAAGAGCCGTAAATCAAACTGCTTAATAGCATATATATATTTAAAGTATTTAAATATATCTTTATTAACATTATAAACTGGTAAGTAAGAACTGAAAAGGAACAAGCGGATCATAATATTAAATCAAATAGTACCATATAACAAAAATGAAATATTTTTCAAACTAATTCTGGTCATTTAATACAGTATTAAGAAAACTGTCGGTATTTGCTCAAGGCCTATTATAAAATTTTGAAAATGTACTGGATTTCGAGCTCCATTCTGCGGATTTTCTTACTACATCCATTGAAAGGCCTTTTCGCACAGCGGTGGATGTGGAGGCATGTCTAACCGAATGTGGTTTAAAAAGATCAGAATTCACACCCGCTGCTTGAAGGGTTTCCTTGGTCCAGCGACTGATGGTCTGTTTAGCAACTGAAGTATAGGGTTTTTTATAAGTTATAAACAACTTATTAGACTGGGACTGTCTTAATGGTTCAGTCTTAGCTAAATACATTTTTAAAGTTGAGGCTACACATAACCGAGTATCATCAGTAAAATATGGAAGATCTAGACAAGGTTGTAATGACTTAGGATTAGAAGTTTTAATCATGTCTGGAACAAAGATTCTTGCACCTGAACTAGAAAAATGTATATTTGAGAGTATTATCAAAGATATGGTCTGCAATCGCTGCCCTGTAGCTAGAGCCATCAAGGTAACCAATTTTTGCGATAACATTTTAAGATTGCTGTCATCTGTATTTTTCAGGTATGTGAGAACCAGTTGGGGATCCCACGTACAATCGTACTTTGGTCGTAACCTAAAAATTCCCTTTAAAAATCGCTTTAACCGTAAATCGTCCCCTAAATTTCTTGCAGTTATTAAGGAAGGGCTATGTGAATTAAATGAGCCGTAATTATTTTGAGTTTTGTGGAATATATCCCGGAGGAAAGATATAATATGTGCTGTGTCTCTTTCAAACGGTGGAATTCCAGCGTTGCTGCAATATTCCCACCAGCATTTTAGGGTTATATTATACTGCTTTATTGTGTTGTCACTTAAAGAATTTTCCATAGTGGTTATAGCATTTTCGGGGATTCCACTGCGCCGAAACGCTTCCCTGATAGCCTCGCGACAACCAGGATAAGGTCGTTGGAAAGGGGGTGTTTCCTTTTGCTGAAAGGGCAAAACAGGATATTATCCGAAGGGCCAAAAAAGTACATTACTATCTATCAATTTAAAAAATAATGGATACCAGGGCTGTGGTTCCCAATATGGTACCACCAGAATACCTGTTGCCTGATCGCTAACTATCTTTTGCAGAGAGCGAAGTATGAGCGCAAATGGGGGAAAGGCATAAAAATTTTAACCTAAATTTTTATGCCTTTGTGAATGCCCCAATGAATTGTGAATGCATCGATATTTTCAGCTTCTGGGTCTAAACCCCATGAAATGTATCTTTTATTTACATTTATGATCATGGAGGGAGGCAAAAAGGTCTATTTCGGGCGCGCCATAATGATCTACAATATTTGTGAAAAAATTGCAATTGAGAGCCCATTCCGTCTGGGCTTGTAAAGTACGAGAAACTTGGTCAGCCTGCCAGTTATCACCGGAAGGAATGTATGTTGCGAAAATCCAAATATTTTTGGCTTCGCACCATTGCCAAATTTCCCTGGTTAAGGAATTTAATTTCGGAAAACTAATGCTTCCCATTCTATTAACATATGATAAGGCGGTAGTGTTATCTGTACGAATTAAAATATTGCAGTCTGACAACTTATTAGCGAAGCATTTTAGTCCGTAAAAAAATGGCTTGCAGATCCAAATAATTTATGTGATTATCTGCATCAGCGATTGTCCACCATCCAAAAGTAATTTTTTCCTCATAAAAAACTCCCCAGCCAGATAAACTCACACAGTAAAAATTTCTAGATTGAAAAAATCTTTTCTGAGGTCATTTTTTGAAATTGTAATTTCGGAAAGCCACTATTTTAAATCCATTTTTGTTTCTTTCGGTAGGTACATTTTTGCATTATAATCTTGCTGATTTGCAAGCAGTGCATGATATTTAGCTTTCTCTAAAATTTTGGTATATAACCAGCTGTATTTTACCGCCGGGCATGCGGCAGTTAATAAACCAATGAGTTGCGCAAACTGCATAATCTTGCAGCTCTTGCAATTAATAATTGTCAAAATCCATCTATGAACTTTTTCGCGTTTGTCCGGAGGCAACTCAATTGTCATTTCTCTTAATATAACAATCAAAAATAAAACCGAGATATTTATATCTTGTACTAGGAGAAAGTATACTTTTTTCTGTGTTAATTAAAAGGCCAAGGAATTTTGACATAGAAGTAGCCATAAGGGTGTTTAGCAGTCCTTCTCTGACAAACCCAAAATTAAAAAATCGACAAGATAATTTACGCAGAGTACACCTCTGGCGCGTAAGAATTGCACTACTGGTGTTTGGTTTCATGTGTTTGGTAAAAGCAAAGGGCGCTGATGCCAAGCCAAACGCTAAGCAAGTAAATTCATACAAATCGGTTTTATAGCAAAATCTTAAATATTTTCTGTGACTTTTCTTAACTGGAAGTAGATAATACGCGTCTTTTAGGTCAATAGTTGTCGCGTAAGACTTGTATTGGATTAACCTGCTCGCCGTTCGTGCATCTTCCATTTTAAAATGTGGAGCAAAAATGAATTTATTTAAATTTTTTAAATTAAGAATAAAACGCTTTTTGTCATTGGGCTTATCGACTAAGAAAATCCTGGAGACAAACTGATTACGTACCGGATTACATTTTTGAATGGCACCTATTTTTAGTAAGCTTGAAATTTCAGTTTCAAGGATTTCTCGGTCATTATTATCAAATTTATTTGATATGAGAGGTTGAGATTGGAAAGGTTCCTTAATAAAAGGTAATGAATATCCTTTTAACCAACTCAAAACAGTGGTGTTGGACGTAACTGATAGCCATTGCTTGACATATTTGTTTAAGCGACCAGCATAAAAACTTACTTATCATAGTATAATTCCTTTGGCTGCAAATTACAGCAAAAAATGTGTTCTTATATTGGAAAATCGCCACAATATTCCTAAGCGTAGCGATTACTCGGAGCACAAGAAACACAATGATGACAGCAGACAGTTCTACCCTGCTGCACCAATGGACCAGCGGGACAGAGTCGGCTTTTAAAAGTTTTCTTTGAACCTTGTGCTCGGAGTAGTAGAAGACGCATGTACTAAAATGTAAACAATTATGTAATATTGAGGACTGGACCTGAAATATAATTGTAACTTATTCACATATTTAAATTAAGTTATATAATGTTATAAAACTGTTAAAAGTTAAATTAAAGCAAATGGAAAAAGTTGTTTTTGACCCTCATATCGCGCAGTGCCTGTTTTAGATATAAAGATATTGACAGGTCAATTTTGCGCCCTCCGCAATAGGAACAACGTTAAAAATTGAAATAAAACCTTATACAAAAATTCATTTTGGTGTAGATAATATAAAAATTTAGTAAAAAAATACTACATCAGTTTGAACGCTATTATCTCGCTCTATCTATCTTACACAAATATGTATCACGTTATTGCTGTTACTTTTCACATACACCTTAACGTTTTCGAGATATGATGCTGCGAAGTTTGTGAAGCCCACACCATCTACAAAAATGCGCGGCGCGTATTTTTACATGGTTTTACACAATATCCACACAATATCCATTCTGTATCCAGCATCGATGGAAGTATAGAAGTTTCCCGATCTTGGCAATGTTATCCACGTATACACAATAAAGTACCACCAATCACCCAGTTTTAAACGGCAAAAATAAACAATTTTATTCAAAGTTAGAGTCGATTAACAAGTTGCTATGTCGGCCATATTTCTTTATTAAACCTGCTGCATTTGCGTAGTACAGTGTGTTTATATGCACCACATATTTGCTTTGCCTACTACAGTACCAAAACTTTTATAAATTTAATCTGCTGGGTCACACATTGGCAGTAGTGAAACGTAATTTTAAATAAAATCCATAAAGGAGACAATTCGCTTTAAATAAGGTGCCCAACAACCATACATTTACCTATATACAATATACCATGAACTTTATTAAATCCTTATCGTAAAATTTAATAATATGGATATTTCTTAATTTAACAATATGAATTTTAATAACACTGTAGTGTTCAGTGTTCATGTATTAATAACACCATTTCTGATTATATGCAATATGTGTTTTTATTGTAAATACAAACACTTTTATTTCGTTTGATGATCATAAATTTACCCATTTCCTGGAATATTTCGACCCTACAAGAGCAATAGATCATCAGCCATAAAATCTTTAATGAAAGCAATTAAGGTAGATTTTGGTAATATTATGTGTGTATATGTATAACTATTTCACTATATAATTATTTCAGCTCTTCTATACATATATCTTGTCCTCAATCATAAAAACTCATACTTAGTATATTATTTCAAACGTAGAGCTGCAACATAAACTATATAACATTAAAATAATTGAAATATTCTCCCATAGTAAACTAACGATCCAACGTGGTGCTAACTATATTATATCAATATTATAACATTTCAAATAGTCCCCGGCAACATGGAGCCTTATAACAGAAGTAAACTCGGGTTAGTAGCAATAGATTATAGAGAGAAATCATATGTAAATTTGGATACACACAGAAACACATCATTGAGAAGTTGTACAAGCTCTTTCCCCTTTATTGAGGCTTTTCATAATGGTGTATGATTTATATAATTGGCTGTATAAACTGCAACTTTAATTTACCATTAATACCTACTATTTTTAGAGTGTCGCTTTCATGTGACATTAGTTTCGACATACAATGCTCACATTCATAACGTGACATATAGTGTCACATAAAAGTGATATAAAAGTCACATAAAAGTGAAATAGTGACACTGTATAAATAGGATGTACTTATTAGTCGTATATTAAAGCATAATAGCCAATTGAGTAAATCGTACATCATTCTGAATTCGCCTCAATAAAGGCGAAAGAGCTTGTACAACTTCTCAATGATTCGTAACATAAATAGAACTTAAAACCTTAGAAAGAACTTAAAACCTAACATAAATACATTGCCTAATTTTTTAAAATATGTCGCTTTCTGATGATTGTGTAAATGCTGCAGGTAGATCCTACCTATCAACTTACAAACTAGATACAACCCTAGTTACAGTCTCAAAAATTAGATGCACTAATTATTTATTATTGATAATTATTTATTATTGAAAATAAATTCATCTTCTTTATAGATACTGTTCCTCCAGAGAGAAATGAAAGATATGTAGATCCTGCTATGATTGGAATCCTGGTAGCGATGTTTCTTATGTTCATCACAATTTGCGTGGTTTTACGATTATTTAGCAAGTAAGTACCTATATACATCCATCAAAATATTGTGATAAAAAATCAATACAATATGGCTTGAAATATAATAATACCTATTCAGTGTCCGCCATAAAGTTGGCTACATATAAGAAAAATGTTTAATATTGTTATTTTTAAAATAAAAATATAAATTATAATATATATATATATATATATATATATATATATATATATATATATATATATATATATATATATATATATATATATATATATATATATATATATATATATATATATATATATATATAATCTATCTGTTTATTTCTATAAATATCTTACAATTATAAATTGAACGAAAATAAACAGGCAAAAATACATTGTAGGCTACATCGCTACGATACAGCACAACGTAAAAAAAAGGTCGTGCTCGGTCGACGTCAAAAAAAGTCCTATATTTATGTTCCTTAAATAATTAAGTGAATAAAATAGATTATGTTTTATTGGATACCGTATTTGTCTTTTAGTGCAGCGGTGGGATACCTTTGAGGTTTTAACGGGGGTGCGTACCTTGAAGGTACTCAAGGTCTACGTTGTTGTGTGCTTGTGAGAGAAAAACACGAAACGAAAACTACAGTGTAAGCGAAAAGACTCATGCGTACTTTGAATGCTACCTATTTTACTTTTGAACAATTAGATCAGTGCATAGGTAATACGTAATTTTCCACTGATACCATTGATATCAATTTTCCACGTGATATCTTGAGAGTGATTTTGGTACGTGACTATAATATAAACAATCTAGATTCCGTGAGTCAGATAACCTAACGCATTCTCAGTGTACTTTGCTTTAAACCGTACCAATAAAGAGTTCTTTATAAACTAGAACTCCGTCGAGAGTTCTTTGTTATTAATCACGGTCTCTTAAATATAAACATATTTTAACACGGTCCTGTTTAACTCTCTATGTTAACAATGGGTAAAGAGGAGCGTTCAAGTGACAAAAACGATATACGGACGAATTCGCGTTATAAGCGCCTTCGCACAGAGAGAGAGATCCTAAAGCACATGGCTCTCGATCACGTCATCATTAAATACGTATACGGTCAGATGAAAGGAACACTGCAGACGGGGATCACAATCGCATACAGAAATTAGAGGATTTGGTAGAACGTTTAATGAGACACGACTCTCAGTCAAGGGATAGGAGTTCAACCATGGTACGCATGATGGTAAAAGCGGATTGTATACCTGAAATTGCACCAGGAAATCCTAATCTGACGTCTACGAAGTAGGTGGACAAGATTTAACAGTTAGTTCATATCTTTAATATGAATGTTTACCTTTATTTATCTTTTTTTTTTTACTTCTCCGTGAATCATTACAATGCAATTCATTTGACAGAGTTATTTCTCGGGAAACCAGCGGACCAGGCCACAATTCATGAAAACATAAAATATACAATTACTGTTCTGTTAACATATATAATAGGCAAGTGTACCTACTCACCGGAGTTCCCCTGTCCCGAACCAGCACTCAGCATACCCTCCAGTAAAACGGCCAATACCATTCTCAGTCATATTATTAATATCTATTACTTATCTACTTAACTGGGTATTACTCTATCAAACTTAATAATTTCCCAATGCTTCAGCGACTAGCTAGTGCCATCCTAAAAATAAATAGAGGCTTCCCAGGATACTCAATTGCCGTAAACAAAAGGTATCCCAACGACAAGGTAACGCCTTATCGTGTCAATCTAGATAACGCATACAAGATAACCCTAAACTCGTAAACCAGACACTCGAAGGAACGGCGCCCAAGACTAAAGTTTAAGGGTTTTGTTTCTAATATCACGCCTAATTCTATTCCCTATTTTTTAAATAAGGTCAGGGCAGTCGAACAGTAATCACTTTTGCCGACACACACAAACTGACTGACTGTCTGTGTCGTTTCTCGCCTTGCAGCTGGTCCCAGAATTGACTAGTAAGCAATGTGAGCATTATACAAGAAAATATAAAAGTTATTTCGTTGATGGTACGTTAAGTGGACAGCCTACCAGGGGATATGTGGACACGGGCTCTGTAATGGTCACGATACGGAAAATAGATGCCCATAGACGAAACTACAACTAATGTATGTTTCCTCTACGAAAGTGTTACTCTATGCTTCTGCCTCTATGGCAGAAGTCTCATACTAGCAATCGGTGAAACAGATGCAATCCTTGAAGTCGATTTAATCCAGGCCAAATTAGAAATCATGGTTGTTCCCAATTCGTTACAATCGGTGCCGCTCTTGATAGGGCAGACTTTTCTTAACCAAAGTGATGTGACATTAGTCATCGAGGCCAACCGAATCAGGCTTTTCAAAAGCTGCTTGGCTGCTCTTCCAGATATCGAATAGCTTTCCCAAAGGAATATACCCCTCCGGTCGAAGGACGCTGCGGTAATTCCATCCAACACCAAAGTCTATGGATCGAATGATTGCAACAGTGAGGTCTACGTCGAATAAGTGAACAGTTCCGAACCAGGGTATGAGTACACCATACTAAGCTGCATCACGAATTTCCGTGATGGAGTTATATCTATGTGGAATCTCTCCTAACTATATGGCTCTTAGCAGTCCTAACTACTAGCAAGAGGCCGACCGTGCATGTCGGAGGTGCTGTCGCAAGGGTGAGCATTTTTCATGTTGATAAATGTTAATATTGTCACACAAGTAGACAGTAAATTATCTCCCGATCGTCAATCTAAGTTGTTAAATGTATTGAATTGATTGTTTTGCCTAAAACACGACCGCTGAGAAAAACGAACATGACTGAGATGCAAATACATAATTATGTCTTTCTTCGGATGAACCGGTGACCTATCGACCATACCGCTTGCCTTTCACTTAACGAGAAAACGTTAGGGGCTTAGTCCAGGATCTACTAGATAATGGAATGATCCAAGAATCATCATCACCGTATTCGTGTCCAATCCTACTGGTTAAAAAGAAAACGTGAAAGACTCGCATGTGTGTGGACTATATGGCGCTAAATGCGAAGACGATTAGGGATAGATATCCCTTGCCACTAATCGATGAATATTTAGATAGAATTCGGGGAAGTAAAGTAAATATTTTACAACACTTGATCTAGCTCAGGGTTATCATCAGATCGTCATGGCCGCAGAGTCCGTACCCAAAACTGCTTGTGAATGCAGAATGCAGAAGTCAGGGCTAAAATCCTTGAGTCTTGTCAGATACATATTTAGATAGATCATTCATCAGATAGATATTTAGAAAGGCTGGATTGACTTTTAGCTTATCAAAATATTATTTCTTTCAATTATCATTCATTCATTCATTATTTGGGGCATGAGATAAGTAGTGAAGGGATATGACCGGGATTCACGAAGATTGAAGCTTTTAGTCGCTATCCGTGACAAACGAGATGATGATTACATGAGATTCATCACTTACTTTAGAAAATTTATTAAGAACTTTGCTATAATTGCAGGACCATACGTTAACCAAAAATGATGTGCCATTCAAATAGAACGAAGAACAAGAAAATGCTTTCCAAACGTTTAGAACCAGGCTAACGAAACGGCCTCTATTGGCGATATATGACCGGGATGCTCCAACTGAATTACACACCGATGCCTGCAAAAATAGAATAGGAGATATAATATTGCAAATTCAGTCTGATGAGTGCATTAGTTAAAGACTATTTGTTACTTCAGTAGGCAAAAGAAATATCATTCATTCAAACTGGAGACGCTGGCAATAGTGCAATACATGCAACAGTTTCAGGTGTATTTGGTTGACATTTCATTTAAAGTAGTCACGGACTGTAGCGCCATCCGAAGCACGATGTTAATAAGAGATCTTGTACCCTGTATCGGAAGATGGTGGATAGCAACATAGGGATACGACTTCACAGTAGAATATAGCCGGAACGCTGTTGAAGACTATGAGCTCGCCGTAGAAACTTCGATACTGCAAGAGTGCAAGTGGACCTAAACGAAAGTGATTGGATACTTGCGGCACAACTAAAGGATGAATATTGGAAGAATATATATGAAGTACTGAAGCGAGACTGAAGTACTGAAGCTGAGACTGCTGAAGAAAGACGACAGCAGAAATAATTTGATATAGAAAATAACCGACTATTCGGGAAAACACCACTTAGAAACAAGTGGTAAGTGCCTGAAAGGTTTCGGAGCCAAATATTATTTAGTCACCATGACAATGTTGGTCATATTGTTACTGAAAAGACATTGGACCTGATCAGAAGGAAGTACTGGTTCCCAAACATGACGAAGCATTTCGAAAGATATGTATTTTGTTAACTAGCATGTCTCTACAATAAAGATATGACGGGTAAGCAACCAGGTTACTTACACCCAATCAAAAAGTTTGTTATCCCTATTCATACCCTGCATATTTATCACTTAGGTCCCTTTGTATCAAGTAAAAAGAAAACACACACATTATAACAGCCATTGATGGATTTACGAAATTTCTGTTCATGAAGGCTGTACGATCGACTAAAGTAGGACCAGTATTGAAATTTTTAGATGGAATTATTAACACGTTTCGTGTTTGTGTGTTTGTACAGTGTTTGCTGTACCTCTGTGATCGAGGAAGTTCTTTTACCAGTAAGTAATTTTGTAAAGTATTGCCGACATATAGGTATAAAGGTGAATTATAATGCAACAGCAACTCCACGGGCAAACGGCTAAGCCGGGCGATACAACAGGACGATTTTAGCGTTACTTGCCAGTACGTCTGATGATGCAAGACGATGGGACGGGACCTTGCAACAGATACGATGGGGTATAAATACGACAATAAATAAAACGACAAATAAAAGCCTATACGAAATACTGATGGGATTCCAACCACGACAGGCTAACGATGCTTATGTAAGTTCTGAGGTATGCTCTCCCAAACGAGAGACGAAATTTAAGGGGGACAGGAGCCATCACCCCTAAATTAAGGGTCCGCCAATAAGCGCGCTCGATCTTTAAAATGAAATAAAGCAAGTTGTGTGAGAGGTATAAATGAAATTTATTTTTTGTTTGAAAGAGTATTCGAAGGCATTATGTATGGAAAATAATATCGGTCAAATATCCACCTCGGCTTCGCTGGGTGGCGCGCATACGAGAAGTCCAATTTTCAATGACTCTGGCGCACAAATCGGGCTGTATTTCATCGATGGCGTGGCGTATGTTGACTTTGAGGGCATCAGTGTTTTGTGGTTGGTTTGCGTAGACCTGTGATTTAAGAAAACCCCACAAGAAATAGTCTAGTGGGGTTAAATCGCACGATCTCGGTGGCCAGTTGATGTCGCCTCCGCGCGAGATAACCATTCCTCCGAAGCGCTCGTGCAGAAGATCCATTGTGGCGCGCGCTGTGTGGCTCGTAGCGCCGTCCTGCTGAAACCACATATCCTCGACATCCATATTGTCGATTTCATGCCAGAAAAAGTTCGTTATCATGGATCTGTATCGTTCGCCGTTTACCGTGATGGACACACCATCGTCGTTCTCGAAGAAATACGGCCCGATGATGCCTCCGGCCCAAAATCCACACCAAACAGTTACCTTTGCTGGGTGCATTGCGACCTGGTGGACCTCCTGTGGATTGTTCTCGGCCCAATAACGGCAATTCTGCTTGTTGACATTCCCATTTAACCAAAAATGTGCCTCATCGCTGAAGATGATTTTGCGACCAAAATCGGGGTCGACTTCCAACTGCTCTAAAGCCCCATCAGCGAAGATACGGCGCTGTCTATAGTCGTTTATTTTGAGCTCTTGTGTCAGCTGGATCTTGTACGGATGCATGCCCAAATCCAGATGCAAGATTCGGCGAAGTGATGTTTCCGAAAGGCGGAGTTCCTGTGCGCGACGTGAAATTGACTGTCGCGGATTTTCACGCACACTATCGCGCACAGCGGCGACATTCTGGGCAGATCGGACGTTTCGACGACGCGTCGGTGTTGGCTGATTGTTCGACGTTCGACGTTTGCCAACTCTACCACAAACAACATGGCCGCCATGAGCTGTCAAAGATCGAGCGTCCCTATTGGCGGACCCTTTATATATAGTCCTTGCAATCCCGTCAAAAAGAAAGTTACGATGCCAAACGTAAGGCACGAACCAACTACGTCGTGGGTCAACACGTACTAATCCTCAAAGTAATAGTGACAAACGACGGTAAAAGTAGAACACTTTTACCAAAATTTAGTGGTCTCTATGTAATCACGCAAGTTTTAGATAAGGATCGCTGTCTGGTGAAAGATCTGCCAGGGTCAACAAGATCCCAAAAACTTTACGTAGGTGTACTGGCGATAGATACATTAAAGCCATATGATACGGCTGCTTATACTGATGATGACGAAAACATCATCACTATCATGATCATGAGTGAAAACGTAACGTGAAAACGAAAAATTATATATAATAATAATAACACTAACATACTGATATAAATTATGTTTCGTCTAGGTACACCACGAGAACGTGGGAATTGGTAGCGTGGTCGAGCTGTAAGTTACATTGCCCCCCCCCCCTGAGTTCCGCCAGTATGTAAAAAGATACGGACACAAGCTGACAGCAGAACGTAAAAGAATGTCGTGCTCGGTCGACGTCAGAAAGATATCCTATTTATGTTCCTCAAATAATTAACTGGATAAAATAAATAGATTCTGTTTTATTGGATACCGTATTTGTCTTTTAACAAAAAAATAAAAATATAACATCAGTAAGAGATAATTACACAGAGGAAATTAATAATGTAGGGCGTTCTCTTGATCCCAAAACCTCTTCACATCATTGATCATACTTCATCTTCATATTGTATTATTTACAATTTCAACTGGTACCTATCCATTCTCAAATCATGTCCGTTCCTCAACCTCTTTTCGGCAGGTTTTCACAAGGCAGGATTGACTTCTCGGATAAAGAACACAAGACTTTAACTTGATACATCATTTAGGGCATCACATTATGATTAAAGTTCGTCAACAGCAAACATTTCCTTGGGGCTCTTATCAGGGTTAGGTACGTTTCATGGTTGCACATATTAATGCGATAAATTAATGATGGTCTCTACTCGATCGGCGTAGTAAAATGCGTCCGTCTCCCGTTACGATTACAAAAAATAACTAGCCCGAAACATTGATAAGGCATCCTCCAAAGATAGGCAAGCGTTTTCCATAAAACGCCGGACGTATGGGGAGGGTTCTGATTGCTATATGTAATTATGATGCCCATGTTTTTGACTTTGATTATTTGATTATAATATTGATATTATAAATATATTATGCAGTAAACTAGGAACTAGTGCCGATGTTATAATAATGTATTTCAGTCTGTTGTTTAATTTTACAGAGGTGATTGTGTGGGGCTGTATTTGGTCCCAATCTTAATTAATTATAGTTGTGTTGTGTAATTAGTTGAGATTATTCCTGTGTTATATCAGTCAGTGCTAACGGTATGCGTTTAATTAGGTCACTATCTCACGGGTCGCAAAGCTCTGAATAATAAATTAACTCGTTATCGTTAGGATACAGTACACACTGTGTGTTGCAAGTTGCAAGTAGGTATACATTCAAATTATTTCGTTGACATGCGGCTGTTGCATCTCCGAATCAAGACCGTTATAGTACGGTCGGATAGCATTAAAAATCATTAAAGTATTTCAGTGCTAGCGGCGAACGTGCAATTTTGTATGTAAATAATATATATATGCTAAAGATCAAAAAACGCCCCAGATCCCGAATAATCCGGACTTCCCACTACAGGTAATGGCGTCATCAAATGAGGGGTCGAGAAATTGGTTTTAGGCATCATCTCAGACTCATCTCCTTAACCGCCATATTTTTTAATACAAAATTTAAATATATTGTATACTAAAGCACAAGGTATGTAGCAAAAGATATGTAACGTTTTTTATCATTATTTTTTAATATACTGGCCAATATGTCATCCAAATGTCAAATGTTTGACGTTTTATCTGCATATTCCTGTTTGGCATTAATTTGTATTAATGCCAAAAAATATCTTTTGAGTCAAAAAAAAGAAACACAAGTTTGCATCATTTTTATTTAATAAACAGGGAAACATTTAAAACTAATAATTTACAGAACAGTCCTTCACATGCGCATAATTGCGTAGATTAATTAGCCCAATATTAGGGTTTGAATACAAATTTATTGCCTAATATTCCAATAATTCCACACCTGAAAATGAAGAAAATGAGATATAAACACTTTATTAATTTTAAAATGTGAGATAGGTACTTACCTATGTTAGTTCTGATGAATATAATATTGGTGTTATGTAAAATTCGCTTAGCGATATATTGGGTGGTGATGAATAAAATTAAGTACTTACCTATTATTACAAGCTTTTATTTAACTTGCATTGTTTTTAACACGCTTTTAGTAGCTTCACCTGCATGTTTGTACGGTACGTACCTATGTATGTAGGTATTCTGTAACGGAATCTTTAAACGAGATTTTCAAACGTCAGATTGAATTAAAACATTGCACACTTATCAAGGACCGATGACAATACAATAATTGGCAACATTTTTTTAAATCTCTTCACCAGGATCATCAAAAGACCTGGATATAAAAATGTCTCACATTGGCGCATTGGCCACAATATATATCTTATTGAAAGTTATACATTAATTAAATCTCGAGCTTTTTCATAGAAAATAAAACTAATCAACTTATTTTTTAGTGAAAAAAAATATAGTTTATAAAAAAACTAAAAACACGATTTCAAGGGAAACCGAACTAAAAAGTAAAAAAAAACTAAAAAAACACGCTTTTAGAGCAAACCGAACTAAAAAGTAAAAAATAAATTATGGTTTAAAAAACTAAAAAAACTAAAAAACCGCTTTTACGGGAAACCGAACTAAAAAGTAAAAAATAAATTATAACCAGGCGTAAAAGCCAACCAAGGCGTAAAAACCCTGGGATACAAAAATTTCAGACGGATTGGAGCAACTTGTTCTGGAGCCATAAGTTTTTTAACACTATTTTAGATCCACCATCTTGAAAATTTTTTATAACTAGTAGTTGACCCTTGTCGATCCCAAGAACATTTATTCAAGCACCACCAAACTATCCCTAACCTTTGCCGGGTTATAACTCTTTAAAATTGGTAAAGCGGTCATCTTGTTTTCCATCTTGTTCTTGTCATTTTGAATTTTTTCCCCTTGAACCCTTTTATTTGATATCTATATCATGGGGGTGCCTAAAAAATCATAGTCCACCCTCTTCGGGAGCCCGCCATATTGGACTTAGAGTGACGTTGTTTTATTAACGTAATCTTCTCAGCAAACCCTTTCATTTGATACCCATATCATGGATGTGTATAAAAAATAACTAGTGCACCATCTTGGGCTGTGCGTCATATTGAATTTAGAATGACGTCACTAGCTAGCCGGTCAAATCTTGCAATTGAATCTTAAAGCATTTATCCTCAATCGAAAGCTGAAATTTTGCATACCCGTTTATATTGGATGACAATGCATGTTTAGCTAAATAACGTCATTCTAAATCCAATAGGCGGACCGCCCAAGATGGCGGGCTAGTTTATTTCTATGCACTTCCATGATATGGGTAGCAAATAAAACGGTTTACTAAGAAGAATACGAAAATTAAATGACGTCACTCTAAATCCAATATGGCGGACTCGAAAGATGGCAGACTAGTGCATTTTATATGCACTTCCATGATATGGGTATCAAATGAAAGGGTTTGCCGAGGAGAATACGAAAATCAAATGAAGTCACTCTAAATCCAATATGACGGACTCCCAGAGATGGCGGATTAGTTTTTTTATATGCAGTTCCACCATGATATATGTTTCAAATGAGAGGGTTTGTCGAGGAGAATACGAAAATAAAATGATCACTCACTCTAAATCCAATATGGCCGACTCCAAAAGATAGTGGACTATGTTTTTTATGAACTGATAGTGGACTATGTTTTTTTATCATGACATGGATATCAAATGAGAGGGTTCAAGAGGAAAAAATTCAAAATGGGAAAAGAAGATGGTCGCTATACCAATTTGAAAAAGTTAAAACTCTAACGGCAAAGGCTAACGACAGTTTAGTGGTCCTCGAACAAATGTTGTAGGGACCGACAAGACCAACTAAAGGCGATAAAAATATATCTAGATGGCGGATCTAAGATTGAGTTGCTTCAATCCATCTGAAAAGTTGTTATACCAGGGTTTTTGGAGTCCCCGACTATGATATAGGGGTTGAATTGTTCCCCGACTAAGGGGTTGAATTGTTCCCGTCAAATCTTGCAACTGAATTGTAAAAGTACGCCTTGGCTGGCTTCATACTACGACTTTTGTGTAATTTGGCGGGATGGCCGTCAATAGCACTGGTTTGCAATCTGTGTGAGAGAAGGGAAGGTCCAAAATCACACCCGAAACTATGTTTCGTTGGCCACAAGTAAGCTTCAAGTCGAAATAAGTAGAGTTAAGTAGAGTCAAATCTAGGTCGCTTCATTGAAGAACTAGACTACTTAATTAATAGACAAACGATCATGCAACAATGACGCATTAAATGAAATGAACAGACTTTCAAAACATGTCCAGCGATAAAGAAAAAGTGAAAAATAAATTAATAGTAGATAATCATTTTTACAAACAATCTTTTATTAAAAAGCTCTAAAAAGAAGAAAATAAACTTTAAATTAATATAAACCCATCAATTTATTACGTTACACAATTTATATGATATAAAAGCTTGTCGCCAGATTTAACTGTGTAGATAAACAAGAATACAATATGTAATCTGATTTTGACATAAGTAATTATTCTAAGAAAAAAATTATATATATTTTTTATAAAATAGATAAGTCGCGCGACATGCTTTTATATCATACATTGTGTAACGCAATTAATTGATGAGTATACATTAATTTAAAGTACTATTAATTTATTGCTTTTTTAGTTCGGTTTGCCATTAAAGCGTGTTTTTCTTTTGTTTTTTTTCAACTATAATTAATTTTTTCTACAATCGCCTCCATAGTAGGCTTTTGCGCTTTCAATTCTCAACGCAAAGTACGCCATTTCCGATGATGACATAATTGTCATCCATTGCCGCTTTAAAGCGGTAATAGTGTCTATTCCCGCTCGCTTCTTTATTATAAATTCCTTAGCAGGCGCTTGTCATTCAAAAATGACACATGAGAAATGTAGCTAACAAAAAAAACATAAAAATCGGTTCATATATAAACATATGTCAAATACATACAAGAGCACACTGTATTAAGCGATTGTAGAAAAAATGTTGTATGTATTACGAGCACAAACTGCCATCGCCGCTTTTGAAAGAATACCGCGCTCCGCTCGCGTCGCGCTGTAAATTTCTTTCGCAAGCGGCAATGCAGTACTTTGCGCTCTTAACACACAAATAACTATTTTACTTTTTAGTTCGGTTTCTAGTAAAAGCGGCTTTTTTAGTTTTTTAGACCATAATTTATTTTTTACTTTATAGTTCGGTTTAGAGCAAAGCGCGTTTTCTAGTTTTTCTTACTTTTTAGTTCGGTTTCCCTTGAAATCGTGTTTATTAGTTTTTTTAAACTATATTTTTTTAATGAAGCGGCATTTCTTTATTCCATTACATTACTTCAGCAAGCATTTCGCTCAATATAATTTACTCACGGGCTAGTTCAGAAAAGATAAAATTAAAAAAACTCATTACGAATTTAGGGAAACAGCAACAAATGTTCCATTCACAAAAATCAAATCTAGACAGTGTTGTTAAAGCTAGTATTATAATTAGTTCCAAAATAGCGAAAACATCAAAGTCATTTTCTTAGGGATAATTCGTTAAAGAGTGCCTAGTAGATGTTGCAGAACTTTTACCCAGAAAATAAGAAGTACCCAGAAAATAAGAAAGAGTTTGAGAAAGTGAGCTTATCGCAACGTACTGTTGTTCGACGTATATATATATGATGGCTAGTAATATCAAAAAAATATTGACCCATAGATTGGCTGATTTTCAAGCATTTTCGATTGCTTTGTATGAGAGGACAGATTTATCTCACACAGCCCAGGTTGTTATTTTTATACGAGGTGTTGATGAAGAATTTGCAGTGACAGAGGAATTACTGGCTTTACGGCCGCTACAAGGGACCACTATTGGAAAAGATATTTTTACAGAGGTGCAAAGTACTTTTGAACAATATAGTTTGCAATGGTGTAAATTTGTTGGTGTGTGCACAGATGGTGCGACTTCAATGGTTGATTCACGAAAAGGTTTTCTGAAGGAAACAGCACTGCATTGCATTATTCTCCAACTAAACTTTTTCTCTAAGTCCATTCGACTGAAGATTGTTATGGATGTGGTAGTAAATACCATTAATTTCATTAGATCCTTGGATCTTAATGATTAGTTTAAAGCATTTTTGGACAAACTCTCTTACAGAACATGATGATGGGACATATTTTCTGAAAATGAAACAGAAAACATTGACGCAAATTTGTGATCCAACTTGGCTTTGTGCCTTGGCATTCCTAGTAGACATCACAAGACACTTAAACGACCTGAACTTGAAACTTAAAAAACAAGAGCAATTGATAAATCAGCTGTTCATTCATCTTAAAGCTTTTCAAAACAAAATTCGCTTGTGGGAAACACAAATGAAAAGCAAAAACTGTTTTCATTTTTTAACATGATCTAGTAACGAAAACATTGAATACGGTCGCTATGCTGATGAACTTGAACTACTGTCAGAACAATTCACCGATCGATTTTCCGATTTTAAGAATATGGATGCAAATCCTTGTAAGTGTAATGTGGAAGATGCTCCGCTTCACCTATAAATGGAGTTGATCGAGCTTCAAGAAGACTTATGTGTTTGAAGTCTAAATTTGATGATTTTGAACTGCGAATTTTACAGAAAATGCCTTTCCGAAAAAAATATCCACACCTGAGAGTTTTCCCACGAAAAATAATTTGCACATTCGGAAGCACGTATAAATGTGAGCAGCTTTTTTCAATCACGAAAATTAATAAAAATAAGCATCGTACTCGGCTTACAGATGTTAATTTAGAAAACACTTTGCGCCTATGTAGTACTGGTATGTAATAGTACGATGTGCTATTAAGTAATAGTGCTAATAGTACCTCTTTTATAAAGCCAATCGAGCGATTTTTGTGTTACTACCGGCTGTAGTCATTGTATTCCATGTGATAATCAAAAAATCATCTTTAGTGTGTTCCCTCGGCTCCACCGCTACATTTTTGTA
>CAXKVY010005465.1:0-38853 GCA_964058915.1 Tetropium fuscum | reverse complement strand
TATTGCCATCAGATGGCAATACATACACATACATACATACATGCATACATGCAGACAGACATACACTCACATACACACATGCGCACGTACACCTATATACATATCTGACAAAGCAATAAAAATAAACAAGTTGGCCTTTTACGTGATCGTCTAGTTTTATTTAGTTACGACCCAAATTTACGTTGTGGTTGTAGTTTTGTTAATACCCTAGTTCTTTTAAAGTTTGATATTACTTGTCCCCATTCGGATCTGATTTAGGTTACCTCAATTTATAGCACAAAAGAACACTTTGAAAATAGTGTGGCTGTGGTACTCTGGCTTACACTCTGTTTAAATATTTGTATAGCACTGGAATACAGGGCTGTATAAGACTATACTTTGCTAGGAGCACAACAGGATTTGTTACCCAAATTTGGGAAGGAGAACTGAACTCAATAAAATACGGAAACTGTTTTAGGACATTTATTCTGACCATTGTCATATATGCAAAGGACAATTGTAATGTTTGTTGAGATACTCGCCCCGTATAAAGTTACTGCATAATTTGTAGTTAACATGGCTAATGCAAAGCATGATACACTACTTGCAGGTGAGGGAAGCAGAACGTGAAGATACATTGGTACCATTTACTTCTAGATAATGAATCGTACAAACAAACAATGACGTACTGTCCATGTTATGGCAATCGCCATTCTGATATTAGCGTAGGCAATCAACAAAATTATGTGATTGTGACCACGCAGGGGTTTCCGAAAACTAGTTAGTATAGGTAAAACTTCACGGTGCCCAGGGAATTTTCCTGTATAATGTTGAATACCATAGTTAATACAGAACTTGTTTTATTGTCCCACAACCGTTGAACCTCTGAAGATTTTCCCACTGCGCTAAGCTAAGCGCTCCACTGGGTGCACCAATCGGTGCAGGGCTCGCAGGGACGTAACAGGACGTCAGTACCCTCTGTAGATTTAGCATGTCGGTTCTTCAGTTGCTAGACAACATACGAGGTGTGTATCGGACATAGATATATATAGAATATAATGAAACAAATGACACCCGTCAAACCTTATCCATCTTATCCTATATAAACACGACACATGTAAAATTTCAAATACCGAAACATATGAAGAGAAGAGGCACGTGTCAAATTTTATCCTGTTCAACGTCTGGCGATCCAGTTGCTACCGCAAGTGTCGATAAACACCCGAAGCAGGTAGCTTATTGCACTTACCGACCCTTGCAGCAGGGCAGGACAGCGGATGGCAATTATATTAAAGGCGTTAACCCATTAAAAAACCCATTACCCAGATCAATTAGGGCATTACACGGACTTATTCACACCGATTCTCTCGTACATGATAAACTGCTAATATCAGAAATTTACTATTATATGATGAAACTCAATTATCCTAATGCTTCAAGTAACACAGAAAAATCAGGTCCGGTACCGTAGACGAGAACATAGAGTCGTGGTTTTTAAGGATAAATTGCGAATATTTGCGGCCAAGTCATACAACAATAATTTAGGGCGTTAGATCGGAATAATGCAACCTTTAAAGTGGCGTACAACGATGTAGGGCATGGCGGCAGTAGGAGAGCTTAAGGGACTTTACCTAGCGATACTTCCCCGGGCTCGATAGTATCTCCGTGGGTCGGAACAGTGACCATGGCTGGTATGTAGAGTGAATAAACGGCTGGAAATTACTGAGCTTCTCGAGGACAAGGGTGTGTTGCGAACAGTCGGCTAAAGCTAGACTAAACCTGGGTCCTGAATGGATGCAGAATTCGCGTAGATGATGGTGCGCTGCGAACAGTTGGCTAAAGCTAGACTAGACCTGGTTGGGTCTCTGAATGCTAACCGGCTGGCAGACAATGCTTCCGCAATCCACCTGAACCTGGAGGGGTCCTGAATGGATGCAGATTGAACAATTGTGAACAGTTCGGCTAAACTAGACTGGACCTGGTGAGGTCCTTGAATGCTGGCTGGGTGTTCGACAACTTTCCTCGATTGTAGCTCGCGTTCACCCTTTTATACGAAATTTGTCGTGACGTAGTGCCCTAACGTTGGCTGGTTTCCCGTGGGAACGCGAACAATTTGTTTATATTATACATTCCGTTCCCCAACGCTATTCTCGTTTGTTTAAAATAACGTAATTTAGATAACACGGCCGTTGCACGAAAACGGCGCGGCGTTAGCAAGCCCTTTGCCAATATGTTACCGTAAAGGGATATAGCGCACCGATGCTAGTTGTGGACACGTGAACATGGGCCATGTGTTGGGTGGTGCATTCCGATCTTGAAAGTTACCCTCATTTGTTTAGAATAACGTAATTTAGATAATAAGGCCGTCGCGTCGTATGAAAACTGCTTTAAAAAGCTCTTGCTAATACAGGCATAAAATTGTATAGAATATTCGGATGCACAGACTTTTTAAAAATCCAAGCAGTCCGTAAATATTCATTGAAAAGGATTTTCAACAATTTTGTGCAGTATATGGCATTATTGTAATTTTAATGAGGTTTGGGGGTGGCTAAATAGGGGTTAATTTAATCAAAATCGGATGGCATTGATACACACTATTGTTTGTACTTAGGACAGTATAAATTTCGAACGCCATCCGATTTCAGCAAATTTTAGTGTGTTTTTTTTAATTATTGTTGAAACAATCGAAAAAAGGGTTTTTCGGCGACTTTGAAGGGTTGTTTCTCCGAAACTGCTCATCAGGATGGGATGGCAATTTTTTTCCAATGTTTGGTGGTGTCAATAAGTATGCTCACCAATTTTGAAGCGGACTTTTTTTCTTGTTTTTTTTATTCGCTAGTGCAAAAACGGGCCGTGTGTTTCGGCTGGCAAAATTTTTTATTATATAATTAAGGTACCTTCAATGCTACCGTATTTTTAACCGGTTGCTTAGTCAAAAAATTTTCGATATTGCCCCACTCCTGCCCATTTGGAGCCACTTATTTGGCCGCTACGAGGGCTATGTACTACTCAAAGGCCCAGATTACCACTCGCCATCCGGTTGCCTGTCCAATATCGGCTTGACGTGCCTATTAATAAAAAAAAATTAATGAACTATTAATCTTTATTCATAAGGCTCATTATATTCCTTAATAATTAGTCAAAAATACTCAACAATGAAATTGGCAGTCAAAATAAGGATAGATCAAACAGAAAATTAATGAAATTTCATAGTTTTAGAGCTTCGTATTGCAATCCGTTTTAGTGGAGCTAGGGCTATTGGCGAGGCCTCTTAAGAGCCAACGCGTCTATTAGGTAACCGTTTGTTTTGAAATATATTCAATTTTACTCATTATATTGTATATTACGTTGTGCCGCGACGGGACCAGTATCGTGACGTCACAAATTCTTGTCCCCGGCCTGTCTTACGGAGGTCTCGCTCTGATATACCTACCTATTACGAATTTAATGTCTATAGTTGAAACAGGTGTAATAAATAACACATAATTACGTATTATATAACTCTTTCTTAATATTCTACGGGTGGGTCCAGGTGATACTAGATTTGAATTTCATAAGAGTTATGTTCCTTTGTTTAGAGTACGCAGTACTCTAATGCCGCCATGCATACGATTTTATGAAAAATTGGACCGCGGTCGCTTGTGTTGTTTATGGGTACTTACATATCTACATTATGATGCTTACGCTGTCGGTTGAATTATTCATTCCATCATAAAGTAATAAGAAACATAAATTTAAGAATAATAATTACTAACATTATTGCTGGTATGTGGTGCCAGTGATAGCAATTAATAGCTGAAAGCATTTAGGAAAAAATAGATCTCTGCATCGCCCTAATAATAGGCATTATTGCGCAATAGGTACTTAGGTATATTGTTGTATTAAGTAGGTATGTGAGGCCCTTTACTCCTAAAGGTCTTATCTATATTTCAGAAATGACGTTTCTTGGGAAAATAAGTGTAAGAACAATTTTTATAGATAATTGAATGATCCACCCTGATTTGTCTGACCTATCTTTATATCATAAAACTCGCACCGTTTGACCGAAGAATGTAAAAAACCTATATTTGCGAACAGGGCCGAGTTAAGGCATGTTGGTACCCTAGGCCCAAGAACTTTAAACTAAGCAGGACGGTTACTTCCACTTCCCATATAGGTAGCTCTATATCCGACGACCCCATCTAATTATCCCCTCGGCCTCGCTGCATCGTGACGTAAGCGCGGGTACAATTAAAGCGGAAAAAGACGCGACACATATGAGGTTAGATGGTATTTTATAACTGTGACAGTTGACAAGCTTAGTTTTTCTGATTTTCGGGGTATTGTACTAGTTTATTTTTATTGTTTTGCGTATTTCTTATCGGATGACTTTTTAAATGTGTGTTTTCATTGTGTGAGTTTAAGTTTAGGTCTATTTTAAGAGCAGAGACATATAGTGCCTGTTATTTTTTATCACCACGAGAAACAAGCAGGTAAAAAGCTACTTTAATAACATTAAATTTTATTATTTTTAACATATTATGTGAAAGGTACTCTAGATTTAAAACTCATTTATAGTAAAAGTGATTATAATAATATATTAATTGGCTATGTGGACTCTGATTGGGGTAGTAACGATGTTGATTGAAAAAATTCAACAGGCTATATATTTAATGTTGTACTGTAACGTGGAATACAAATCTCTGTATGAATGTACCCGCGAAGCCCTCTGGTTAAAATCATTATTAGCAAGGGTCAACATACAAATCAATAATTCAATTGTTATCTATGAAGATAATACGGGCTGTATCAGCATCGCTGAAACCCCCACTAACCACAAAAAGGTCAAACATATTGTAAAGCTATGAATGTTTACCTTTATTTTTATTTATTTCTTTTTGTTTACTTCTCCGTGGATCATTACAATGCAATTCATTTGACAGAGTTATTTCTCGGGAAACCAGCGGACCAGGCCACAATCCATGAAAACATAAAATATACAATTACTGTTCTGTTGACATATATAATATACAAGTGTACTCACCGGGGTTCCTCTGCCCCCGAACCAGCACTCAGTACACCCTCCAGTAAAACGACCAATAACTATTCTCAGTCATATCATTAATATCTATTACTTATCTACTTGACTGGGTGTTACTCTCTATCAAACTTAATAATTTCCCAATGCTTCAGCGACTAGCTAGTGCCATCCTAAAATAAGTAGAGGCTTCCCCGGATACACAATTGCCGCTAAACAAAAGGTATCCCAACGACAAGGTAACACCTTATCGTGTCAATCGAGCCGCAAACAAGATAACCCTAAACTCGTAAGACCAGCCACTCGAAGGCACGGCGCCCAAGACTAACGTCTAATGGTTTCGTTTTTAATCACGCCTAACTCTATTCCCTATTTTTTAAATAAGGTCAGGGCAGTCGAACAGTAATCACTCGTGTCGACACACACACACACATACACACTGACTGACTGTGTCGTTTCTCGCCTGCAGCTGGCCCCAGAATTGACTAGTAAGCAATGTGAGCATTATACAAGAAAATATGAGAAGTAACTAAACGTACATTCATTACGTTTTTATTGATAGAAGTATTAAATATTTTATTATTATTATTATTATTGTGTATTTTATAACAAATAATACTTTATATAAGATACGCGTTACAATATAGACATTAAATATCACTTTACAAGAGAGCACATACAAATAGGTAATATTACATTTCCTCAAAGAACCAGCAAGCGGATCTTCACAAAACCCGTATCTGCTATAAGATTGAGTGAAATGCGTGGCAACATTGGTTTACATTAAAACTTCATTATATTATATAATATTTGATTAACCCTGTAGATTATCATAAATATACCGATGTATACTTTATTTTATATTTATTATCAGTTAGAATTTTGAGTGGGAGTATTAGAAATCTAAGCAAAGTGTATAACTAACTAGTTTAAAGTCAATGTATCAGTCAGGATGTTATATCTTTAGGCGGCGGCATTAATGATAATTTATTACTATAAACACTTGAGCCGCTGATGATGTTTGGTTCTTGTATTATAACACGAAATATATATATATATATATATATATATATATATATATATATATATATATATATATATATATATATATATATATATATATATATTATATATATATATATATATATATATATATATATATATATATATATATATATATATATATATATATATATATGTATATATATATATATATATATATATATATATATATATATATATATATATATATATATATATATATATATATATATATATATATATATATATGTATATATATATATATATATATATATATATATATATATATATATATATATATATATATATATATATATATATATATATATATATATATATATATATATATATATATATATATATATATATATATATAGTAAGCTAGTTGTCGTTTAGAACGCATATTAAACAGACCTTTTTCTCCACTCATTCTGTCGTTTAATTTAATCCAAACCTCTAATAAGTACCTACACCGATGATAATATAAATGTAACAATATTTTCAAACATCAGAAAATACGTACTAGACCACAATAAAAAAATCTAACTTTTTAAAAAACTGGTGATTTATTTAAAAAGACGTAAAATATGTGAAAAAGAGACTGTTCAATGCTTCTACAAATCTGAGTTCTCTATATTGTACCCGCGCTTACGTCACGGCGTATTGATGGTTGCGGTAATGCTGACTGACAGATTTGCTTGATATAACAAACTATCCTGTCTAGTTTACAGTTCTTGAGCCTGGCCACTGTAGATAAAATCATTTATTATTTTCCAGTGAACTATAGGTATACTACGTACCGACCGACAGTGCTTTCAAGTATCGATTTTTGAGGCACATTTATTATTGAGTGAAAGACACAATAAATGGGGATGTTGTCTCTGTCGCACGCGTATCGTCTTACTAGTAATGGTGGTATAAGAATTTTAATTTGCATAATTTTTATATATGTTCAGTTATTCAAGTAAAAACATATATTAGAAATGTAAGAAGTAAGTTTATTTCCTCTGGCTAATTTATGGGTCCGCTGTCATAACGGCGACACCATACCCATTAAGATAAAGGCGATAGAAAACATATACACAGGCCAGGCAAAGAAATATTGGCGGGCACATTTTTGTAAACAAACGCCTGAAGCCAATATGCCCTACAAGGGTCGATTCATTTTAGTGTGTGGCTTTGTTTGTGTATGCAACTAAAAATTGAATAGTGTCAAATGGTGCCCTGTGAATTTGTTTATTTCTGGATATTTACAACTGGTGAGTTTATTCACTGAGCATTCCATTTTCTCTCAGATATCATAATTGTTATTTCATTGTCTGACTTTATTCATCTGGCTTTACATTTAATTATTTAAGTAGCTCATTGATTTATACAGGTAGTTAAAATATAGTCGAGCTGCGTAGGTAATCCTTTGTTCCTATTTATCACTATTACGGAGTGTTTGAGCCGTTTAGTGTGTACCTTAGACTTTTTTTTTGGGGGTTAACCCCGGTCCACCTATCTTGCGACTTGAGGCAAGTTCAAACACCTTCCCGCTATCTAACAAACTCCCCTAACCAACTCCACTCTCCAATTAGCGAGGCCCTGCGACCGCCGTGTTCGGCAAGTCACACTTACCTAAGGTTTGCGGAGTCGGAGTGCTTGAGCCGCTGTTATAACCTTCAGGTGAATGTGGAGTGTTTGAGCCACAAGTTTGTCCTATTCTCTTATCACTTCCTTGGTTGACCACTGTATAAATATTTGCACAGCTCAGCATAGTCTTGATATTGGGCTCGTGGGTGACAGACACAAGTGCATTCTAACGATAAATTGTATTTTTAATAATAATATAACTTTTTGGGCATATTAATGAATATATATGTACAGAGAAGATAATTTCTCATATATGATACCTACCTTTTGACGAATTGGTTGCTCAGACTGTTGTTTTGTTCCAGGTATCTAACTTATCGTGACACCTTGATCAGGAGCACCTACGCGGACATTGTCATTAATATGGGTTGTTTTTCTTTGTTTACAAATATTTCATTATAATTTGTTTAATTTTATTAACGTTATGATTTATTGCCCCGGCTATTACCTGACTAAGTATCTCAGAAATTGACTTAAAAACATATCGAGACGATTGATTCTCACAAAAATAACGGTATAATTAATAGAAATATAATAAAGAGGGAAGTACGATTCCTTTACATTAATGATTAAGACAAAGACGGCCATACCTTTTATGCTCCTTCTCTTTCTACCTAGTCATTTGAATCCCGGTATTTATTTCTTCAATACCGGGATTTTCGGTATTGGTTTTGTTTACGTCTATGACCAATGAAAATGCTTTCGGGGCGGGGTGTCATGACGTGGACGTATTATTAACTATATTATACCTTATTGTTCTTATATCTTGATTCCAGTAGTTCCAGTTTTTCAGAGATCAGTGTTCAGTGCTCGCTCAGTGCCATATTATTTTACACTATTTTAGTAGTCAGGTTTAGATTAGGAATCCAGGGCCAAGACTCCCATATTGTTTGTAACAGACATATATGAGAAAGAAAAAATGCCGCGTCGCCAAAGAATGCGGCTACGCTTTGACGAGATTAAAGTCGGCACGCGAGGCTTATCATAGACATCGGGTTTCCCTTTGACGATGCGGCATTTTTTCGTTCTCATATATGTCTGTTACAAACTATATGTGTTTATTTTTTGTTTCTTCCGGTGTTCTTTTTTTTTTTCTCGATTAGTGGGTTTAAAAAATAAACTACCCATATTTATATTTAAATAATATTTATGGAATATCAATAGAGTGAATTTACAAAACTTTTGCTTCTCGGTATTGAATACCGGGATTCCGAAAAGTTATTTTAGAATACCGAAATTCCCGGGAGATTGAAATTTCAGTCCGATATTGCATGCCCTAGATGATACGCCACTGAGCAGTAAAGCCAGTAAATCGCCGGCTTGGTCATGCAGATGTCTCCTAAGTGAGTGAGAAGGGAAATAGGATTTATATGAATTGAAAAGGGATAGCGACCGATGTGGTAAGCCGCGGACTGGAGATCCTAGTTCTATTCACAAGAAATCGTGGTGGTATACAATTTTACACTAAATTTTACAATAAATATAAATTTGTATTGCATTATGATGTGATTTACCGCTTCTGTAGTAGGTAGTACGGTTTTTTTTTGTAAAATGCCGCACAATTTTTTGCTCTAGTTTGTATATTAAATGAAAAAACTATAGGTGTGGAACAAGCATCTAAATTAATTGCCATTATGAAGGAATTAAATAATAATGAACGTACGGAAGAGGAAGACGGGAAGATTATTTTTATTTATTCTTGTTTTGTCATGATTAATAAGAATTGTTCAGTTTAGTTTTTGTTTCATTTGATGTTTGCTGTATGCCGTTTAAGTTTCTTCACTCTGAATTATTTTTTATAATACTTTTAGAAATAAAGAAAACTTTGTGTTAGTACACAGCTTTAATTTATTATTAGGAAATCAATACAAATCGCGATTTTTGAGTCGTTACAACTTTCATGGGCGACCTGCGAATTTTACTCCAGCGCCCCCAACGGCGTTTCTAGTAAGTTCTTGCTAGTCATTTGGCAATTTGACAGAATAGACGTTTTGTAGATTATAATTATTTTGTACTCTTAAATTATTATACCACCCCCCCTCAAACTAGTTTGTTGTCTAGTGAAAACTTGTATGATTCGCCGAGTGAGGCGCTCGCGATCAATATGTGCAGGTCGCCTATCTAATTGCCTAATTGAATAACAAACCTACTCCTAGGTGTTTGTTATTCAATTATTGTTTTCTGCATTAACTAAATATCACTTCAAAATCCACAATTACAAGGTACGATTTTATTAAATTTTATTACAATAGAAGAAAAAACAAATGATAGTGAGAGTAACTTTTTTGTGAAAAATAGAAAATTATGTAGGTCGGAAGTTAGCGACGAATTTTAACATGTGCGCAACCCGGCAACATTACCGGAAGTGGATACCAGATTCAGATCGGTAATGTCAATTTTTAGAGTTGACGTGGATTCTTATTTCAGGACACCATCCAGTGGCGATACTATTTATTAATAAATAAAATAAAAAACGGAAAAGCACCAATTAATTAATCGTATGCGACTTCATTACGTGGAAATTACATTTCAAGTAAGCAAATTATATTTATTGATGCCATCGCTCTTGAAATTTCGTTATTTATTTAATTGCTGAAGCGTAATATGAAGCGACCAAAATAATTCTGGGACCACAGTACTGCCGTCCTAAGGATGACCACCGTATCTACACATTTTACAATAATGAGTAAATCGAGCTCAAAGTTTAGACAACCATTAAAATGTGCAGAAATTTTTATTACGCTGTAAATGAAAATAATTTTACTTTATATGTTAATGAATTTTCAAAAAAAAATTTTTTTAGAAAAAAATGCAGTTTCTCACTATATTTTGCATAAAAGGTAGATACTGGGAAAAATAATAATTTTTTTATTACAAAATGCCAAGAAAACCCACAGATCTATATAGTCATTTTATGAAAAATACTGGTTGTAACTTGTAATGAATATTATTGCCAAATAATGTACCGCCTCGTTGTTTGTATTTTATTTATTAATTTTTCAGGATTCAGCAGCTAAAAACAGATATTTTTTGTTGCTTAAATTGTTTTCGTATCTCGATCGTTTTAAAAGAAAATATTTCCCTTTTATTTTTTCTCTCGAAAACGAAGCAAGATAATATGACAACAATTAATATATATATAAATTATAGAAAAATGTGTGGCGTGAATTTTTCGCCAATAATATTCGTTAAATTGCCTCTCGGGGTGCATCATAACTTGTAATCTAGGTCAAACTAGCTCCTCATCACTACAAATAAGTCTACCAGTAAAAAAAATTGGTCAACGAATCTTTCAGATATTTTTAATAAACTGTTATTTTTAAAGATTTCTTGGTTTTGCATTTCCGGACCTACGTTTAAATCAACTGTTTTTCACAGAATAACCTGAGGAGTCACAACTTTCCGTTTGTACATGATATTTAGTATCCTCTGTATTTTTTCCACTGAGGTAGAACAACTTGTAAAAAGATACTATTAAATAATTATGTCCTTATTCATTTATTGTCCTTATTATTATTATGTCCTTAAACTTTAAAGATTTTACGTTGTTTCTTGATCCACTTTAATGAGAGATCAAAAGAAGTCAAAACACACCACTTCACATTAAACTTGAGAGAAAATAAATAGCTAACGGAAATTCGGAAATATGCGCAAATTACTTAGCGAAAACACCGCCTTTGCTTAGAATACACATGGCATCTGCAGGCTACGACAAGTATATGCGGTGTTTTTCCTAAGTAGCGTTGTAGTTTGTTTACTTATGACCCATTAATCAATAATGGAGATTTACTTTTGCCCCGTCTCCAGAATCATAAATAAATTAGCTAATCAATTGTGTAATTACTATTATTATTAAAAAAGTTAAATTTAGAAATAAGTGGGCACCACCAGCGGAAAATCTTAGGCCGCTGCGCGCTGGTCCTAACTAGCTCAGAACACGTAGGGCGTGCGTTCGGAGGCCTTAGGATTCAGACAATTTGAAATACAGATAATTTTTAATTCTTACAAACGGTCAAGGCACGTGGCAAGCACAAGTTTAATTAATAACACTTCAGGTGAACTAAACGCAAATTATTATTTTAAATAAAATCACTGATTAGAACAATAAAAATGCATGAAAAATTCAATGACAATTCGATCTCTCAAAAAGTAATAAATGTCAAAGTCAAGAATTAAATTATCCTTCAAAAGGAAATATACGCAAGCTGTGCAAAGTTAATCACCACAGCGAACTAATGCAAGTAGTAATAAAAAAAAATATATATAAAGGATTGGCCGCGAAGTCGCGGTGCCTTGGAA
The DNA here is from genome assembly GCA_964058915.1 of Tetropium fuscum. NCBI lineage: Eukaryota > Metazoa > Arthropoda > Insecta > Coleoptera > Cerambycidae > Tetropium > Tetropium fuscum. The sequence continues at coordinate 26,882 of CAXKVY010005465.1, read as the reverse complement.
ACAAAAGTACTTATATCGCGTTTCGCTGCTTATAATCTTGTAGGTATATGACGATAAGTTGCCGGGTTCTTCTTCAGTTTAGTAAATCATTTTGTAGATGCTAGGTTTAGAAATCTTTTAAAAATATATATTTAGGGTTGTAAATACAGCGCCTTTCTTATGTAAATATGTAATATAAGCTGTCTAGAACTGATTTTCGCGCCTAACTCAATTTTCATAATTTTTGCACATGCGGTGTTTTTCCTAAGAACGGCAGAGTATTCGTCTGCGACAAATTTTGAATATGCTATTGAGCTAAAGATATCATGACGCTATTTTTCCTTAAAATATATATTTTTTTCTATTTCCGGTTTTTTTAATAAATTTGTGATACGTTATGCCTATGGACAAAATAATTTTCGGACGCTACTGTATTCGTTTGCGACAAATCTGGTGTATACCATTGAACTAAGATATCATCAAGATATTTTCCCCAAAATATTAACTTTTTTCTATATCCGATTTTTGCTCTATCACACGGAATGTCTAGGGGAATGAAACAATTTCGGACACCACTGTATTCCCATGCGACAAATCTCGATTGTACTACTGAACTAAGGGCGATATGACGTTATTTTCCTCGAAATATGGACCTTTTTCTATTTCCTGTTTTCGCTTTATAACACGTAATATCCAGCGACGAAAATATTTCAATGGAACGATTCAATGGAACTAAGGGTGAAATGACGCAATTTCCCCTATCAAAAATATCAACTTCTTTCTATGTCCAGTTTTTACTTTATCGCACGAATGGCTAGGGAATGAAATAATTTCGGACGCCACTGTATTCCTATGCGACAAATCTCGATTGTCCTTTCCATGTAATAAAGCAATAACCCCTCTAACAAGGACAAAGTGCTTACTTTAAATATCACGGTGACGTCACGCTCTGGGGGCCTAACCCAGATGGAGGTTGATATACTCTCTAAGCCAGCGTTTCTCAAACTTTTTTGACGGCGGAGCCCCTATGAGTTGAATTTAATATGACGGAGCCCCAGTGGGTATCCAGAGCTCTAGGTATGCGAGGTAATTTTTTTTAATTTTCAAGGTCACGCGTCTTCCTGGCACTTTTCATGTAAAATATGTATTTTTTTAAAATTCACGACTCACGAGAAATTCACGAGAAAACATTTTTTTTTTGAATGTAGGTAGGTAATATCTTTTTAAAGAACACTCATTTTTGCTTGACATATTATCAGGTTAAGAGAAAAAATAAAAAATTGTAAAATAAAGTGGTAACGTGTACTTTACCGTAGCCCCACATGTTATTTAGTTGCAAGGAGAGATAAAAAATAAAAAGGGAGTAAAACAAAAATGAAAAAACCTAGCTTTTTTATTTTTATTGTGCTTTTAGCAGAAATACCTTTTTTTGACCAGGTCTGCATGGGTACTCCTATTTAAGATTGCACCAAAGTTCTGCTACTGATTGATTTTCCAGCTTTAGTGAAGAATCAGAAGTGAGGTCTATAAGTTGTTCGTATTCTTGAAAGTCTACTGTTTGAGGCTTTTCATTTATAATATTTTTTTCACCCAAGAATATTTTTCCAGATTGATACCCAATTCGCAGAAAAGTGCTGTGTTGCAAAGCTACTCATATTTTTAAGATGATTAGCAATGTCGTTAACCATTTCTTGAGGTAATTCTTCTGTATTCATCTTTTCCCAAACCTCCTTCAATGTCGGGAAACAGTCAAACTCCCCACTTTCAACGCTGCTAAGCCGAAGTTCTATTTTGCTTAGCAAGCAGCGAATCAAACATAATCACTGTTGTCAAATAATACACTACAACTTGCCGAAGTCTAGCGGAGCACACGTTGAGAAACGCTGCTCTAAGCTAATTCAACAGGCTTGTCTAGGTCGGTCAAAGCGGCGATGCCAGAATGTGTTCCAGTGCGACGCTTCTCTGCCTATATATTGTACTGTATTTAGAATGTAAACAAATCAGAATGTAAACAAAATAAAGTAGCTTTCTCATTAGTCAATTATCAAATCAAATTGGCCGCAAAAAGTCATTAAGAAGCAAGCAACTAACAACTCTCGTGTCAATTGTAATTTGGCAACCCTGTTAACGATGTTTTGTTTTGGGTTTTAGTATAGGACGCCGCCACGCGCCAACAGAAAGATATTGTTATTACACGCGCGCTTGCCTAGTTCCTAATCGGTTCTTGTTCTTTTTTTTTAACGATTTATTTGTTGCGGTATTATATCATAATGCCCCAAAAGTGTTGTGTTCCCGGTTGTACAGGAAATTACGAAACCAGTAGAAAAGTTCGGGTGTTTCGTTTTCCCAGAGACGAAGAGTATCGCAGAAAATGGCTCTCTGCAATTCCACGTGAAAGTTTTATGCCGAGTGACAACTCCCGAGTGTGAGTGTGAGTGCCACTTTAAAGAGATTTTATTTACAAAATTTCCCAACAGGATACAAAAACTGGTGAGATCGTTTCAATTATTTTAGCTTTACCCCGTTTAAAAAAAACTAGCGTACCAAGTAAATTTCCGAACTGTCCCAAATACTTGTCAAAAAAAAATATCGTATCGAAAAAGTAAACACGAAAAACTGACAGAATTACATGAAATACATTTTCAGACATACATACAGACATGTCAAAGCTTAACCGTGTTTTGAACTTTGTGTTCAATGTACTTAAAAACTTAAAAATAGAGGACGAAAATGTTTCACAAGGAATTGAATTTATTTCTGAGCAACTTAATTTGCGAACATTATCAAAAGAACGTTATAGATATTACACTACCACTATGGTTTTTTGTTCAACTTTATATACAATTAGTCCTCATGCATATAGATATTTACGAAATCGTGGACTATAATTTTGCCCCATCCCGAAACAATCAAAGGAGTCTGTAATGGTTTTCTAACTGATCCTCGTATTGATGAGAAGAAAACTTTTTTAACATATGCACAAAATTTTTTTAAATATTTAAAAGACCAAGACAAATATGTTTGTTTACTAATGGATGAAATTCACATTGATCCATATTTAGATTATAAAGGGGGTAATGTTATAGGAGCTGCAATAAATAATAACGATTCGTTAGCGACATCTGCGTATACATTTATGATTACTAGCATTTGTTCAAATTTTAAAGAAGTTGTTCATATTGCTCCTGTGTCTAAAATTAATCACGAATTACTTTTCAGTTTTCTTGAAACAATTAACCATCTAGACTCTAATAATTAGACACATGTAATCTTGACTGTATTTCGAAACAGTTAACAGTATGTTAACCATTTAAATTATTCTTTACCTGTGTTTTTCATAGACTCCCGATAGATTTATGCCGTAATATCTTTGTTTAGTTTGATCTTTTTATTGATCTCCAAAACTAGATTAAAACGATTTCAGACATACCTACCTAAATAACTACATAAAGCCCGTAATAACAAAAGTATCTCGTAGGCCTCCGGATGGTGACGTCACGAGGCAGCACTTTGTCCTTGTATTAAAGGTGTTGTTGAATAAAGTCGCATATGATTAATTAATTGGTTCTTTTCTGTGTTTTATTATATTTATTATTAAATAGCAACGCCACTGGATGGTGTCCTGAAATAAGAATCCACGTCTAACTCTAAAAATTGACATTACCGATCTAAATCTGGTATCTCTACTTCCGGCAATGTTGCCAAGTTGCGTACATGTTAAAATTCGTCGCTAACTTCACACCAATTGTAGGTAGGTAGGTATTGTTTTATCAGAAATAAAAGTGCCGCTTCCGCTACCGACACTACAAACAAGGATCAGCAATCTGCTGGCGTCAATCACTATTATATGCACTTGAAAGGCACTCACTCACTCGCGACATTGACACACCAATAATCGTGAAATTGATCATTCCAACCATTTCCGGCGGCGGCCGCGAGACATTCTGTCACTTTTGCACTTTTCCGTATGCGCATTGAGCAACATAAAAAGTTACACTGGCGGTGAAAATGATTATTTGAAAGGTCTCCCTCCCGTCATTTCTTTGTGATTGCGTGTAATATGCCGACTTATGTGATTCTTATGAACGGTCTGAAATTCGCACAACGCGCACCGATGGATTTTCCTCGTAATGGTATCCAGTAGGTCTGCCCTCTCCTTATGCTTGTTCAGTATGTGAGAGTCCAAACTGCCCTTCGCGTTAAATCCTTTCTTACACGAGGGGCACGGGTGCGGTTTAAAATCGGAATGAATCAGCACGTGCCGTTTCAAACTGCCTTTGGACAGGGCGAAATAGCTGCAATTGTGACAGTGAAATCTCTCCGCATTTTTTTGGTCGTGCTGTATGGCTACGTGCCTCGTCAGGTCCGCGGTGATGGTGGTCTTGTAGGTACAGGACGCGCAATAATTAATTCTGGAGGTTATCAGATGATGCAGATTGTCGTGTTTTCGAAGCAAATGCTGGTCTAAATTCTGCTTTTCGACGAATCCCTTTTGGCAGCCCGGACACTTGTGCGTCCTATTCGTGACCTTTTCCCCGTGCCGCTTGCTGTGCTTGCACCAATTCCTATAATCTATAGTTTCGTAAGTACATCGCTCACAGTAATATACTGTGGCGGTTTCTCGTTCGTGTATCGCCGAGATATGTCTATTTAAACTATTCTTTCGGTTACTCTTATATTCGCAATAGTGGCACTGGAATTTCATCGTCTCGTTGGAACTTTGCCTGAAAAATAATAGTTGAGAAAACATGACAAAAATTTGAAAGTTGAAAGTCTTGAATACGGTCGCTATGTTGATGAACTGGAAGTACAGTTCATTCAATATGTATGTATAGTTAACTGACCCCATATAAGATACCGCGCAGTTGCCACATGTAGTTCTACTACTACTTACGTACGTCTACTTTAAATATGACAATCACGTAAACATCTATTTTTATAGTTAAAAGCGGATATTCAAGCAGTATATCTCTTTTTAACTTATTGGAATCGTATCTCTCGGATCGGGATCGGATCGAATAGGATCGGGTTCGCATATCTTACAGTGGCGTGTTCGCGGGAATTGCTAATATATTGTTTATATAACTACCTATGTAGGTATACATCGAAATGACGTGCCGTCTGCGTTTAGTGAACGGAGTAGCAAATGTCCCCTCTCTTACATAGGATCCATGGGTTATACGCGCGTAAATTGTAACGGTCATTCGCGATAGAGTAGTGCCTTGGTTAAGATATTCGCGTGTATATATATAGTGCTGTTTTAATATGATTTGTGATACAATATAATATCGGCGAAGGATGGAAAATATTCCAAAACGTAGGCAGTACCGATCGGTAGGGGAGAAAAGAATAATTTTACGAGTATTTTACTGCATACAGAGAGATCACCCTCATCGCGACAAGGATGAATTTGGTGGATATGTGTTCGGATTATACAGAAGCATCAAAGGCAAGCATATTGTTGTATTTTCGGTTTTGTGTTTTCAGCGAGTTCCATGTTCACGCGGTAGGCAGAGCTTATCCGCATGACAGATTCAGCTGTCATATTTTTTTTGGAATGTCACATTGAGATTCTAATCAGAAAAAATAGCAAGAATTGATTATCTCATTTATCGTTCGTCACGTTTGTCACGTGTATCGTTTCAACAATTTCATTTATTTAGTGTTATCGGTCACACTCGAGTTCGGTTAGGAGCTGTCTGGTGACGCATTTTCCCTTGTTATGTCCTCAATTCCTGGGAACGTGTTTTCATCTTTACTTGCGATTAATAGTAGTTGTGGTGTTTGACTGCTAAAAGTTGGGGCCTAGCTCTTAATACTAAGTGATAGTACCGCGACGGAGACTGGACGCCTGGAAAACGCCGTAAGCCCGAATGGTAAGGCATTTTTATAGTTCGTACTGTTCTTTCCACTCTTAGGAGGCCCTCGTGCCCACTCATCCGGAGAAAGAGTCCATACAGAGGTCCAGTAGCCTGAAATTACTGGTGGCGCCCTCTTTTATTAATTCCTAACAATATTTAGTGGTAACTTTTTTCTTTTTCAAATTCTTAATTACATATTATTCCATGGATAATTAAACTTCCCCTACAGAATTCTAGTTCCCGTGGGGGCATTTATAAAGTCCTATTTAGAATATTATTATCGGGACTAGAACAATATACACACTTTTAAGAGAAGAAAAGGTACATGGAAGTGTTCAGCCACCGAAACCAAAAAGCGGTCGAAATAAGATTGTAGTGGACGCTGATGCAAAAAATGCGATACGTAGAACGATCCACGGTTTCTTTAGAAATAACGAATTGCCCACTTTAGATAAGGTGCTGCAAGGTATAAGTGAAAAGTATACCTAAAATGTGCAGGAGTAGTCTGACAAAAATTTTGAATTTTAAGACATGAATTTTACGTATGGAAAAGTAGACAGAAAGAGTATTCTCGTAGAAAGATATGAAATAGTTGCTTGGCGGATGGATTATCTTCGAAAAATAAAAAAGTTTCGAAACGAGGGGCGGAAAATGTTTTACACTGACGAAACGTGGGTCAACGAAGGACATACTATGAAGAGAGTCTGGCAGGATGGAAAAGTGAAAGATGCACGGCAAGCTGCGATTGAAGGCTGGACAACTGCTGGTTTAAAAATGCAGTCTGGAAAAGGTCGCCGTTTAATCATAACGCATATTGGAAGGGATAGTGGATTTTTGCGTAATGGAGAACTGATATTTCAATCTAAGAAGACCGGAGACTACCACAACGAAATGAATTCCGAAGTATATGAGAAATGGTTTGCCGGCGTACTTAAGCATTTGGAATCAGGAAGTGCCGTGGTTATAGGTAATGCGCCTTATCATAGCCGAAAATGTGAACAAACAGCTGTGGTGTTGAAAATCTACATATAAAAACCTACTACTTTAACCCCCTGTAAGTAGGTACCTATTGTTCATTGACTTTATTTTTATGTAGGTACTTACCATCCTAGATCACCTTCTACTTTCACCCCCTAAGAAAAAAAAATGTCTACGCCAATGAAAAACATTGTGTAGGTCAGGGTTGGCGGTCGTTCAACTATACATACATATTGTACGCCGTATATTGTAAGAGCATTACACTGATCGATTTTCTGAATTTAAGAATATAAATAGCACTCAATATTTTTGCAATTCTTGTACAAAACTGTAATGTGGAATATGCTCCGCTTCACCTACAAATGGAGTTCATCCAGCTTCAAGAAGACTCATATTTAAAGTCTTTTAAGTAATTGAAAAAAACATTTTTCAGAATCTTGGGACAAGATTTTCATCCGCTTTAACCTCAGATTGAACTGAAATTTTGCACACTTATAAAGGACTGATGACAATAAAATAATTAGATTTAAAAAATTTAAAGAAATTTTGAAAAAAAATGATTAAAAAATATGAAAAAAATTTGTTCAGAATCTTGGAACGAGATATTCACCTACTTTAAGACCTGAGATTGAACTGCAACTTTACACATTTATCAATGACTGGTGACAATTCAATAATTTGATTTAAAAAATTTCGAAAAAAATTTAGATGTGAAAAGATCATATAGAACTAAGCGAATTTTACAGAACATACTTTTCCAAAGAAGAGTATCCACACCTGAGTCTTCGCACGAAAAATAATTTGCACATTAGGAAGAACGTATAAATGTGAGCAGCTTTTTTCAGTCATGAAAATTAATAAAAATTCTGTGAATTTTTTATTCACTACTACTTTCTTATTTCTTGCCTACGGTCCGCGACCTGATTAAGTCCCGAATTACGCCTTCAGCTAAGCAAATGTTGCCCATACCTGATCTGAACATCGATAAAATTTACGCGGCCCGAAACGGACTGTGACGTCACAGCCTACAATATTCGGTAGGCGTTGCGCCGAAATGCGGCCGAGTGACCTATGAAAACAGGCGCTCACTGCTGGGATCTCCCGTACTACAGGGGCTTGAACCGTTTAGCAATAAATAAATAAAGAAGTAGCCCACACACAGATCGCGTTTTTTTGAATCTGTTCCAATTTTGTGTGTTGACTTTTAAAACACGTACCATGAAATTATTGCCATCACCTTCTTCGAAACATTAGTCACCATTCCAATACTTACCCACCGTCTAATTCATCCTTGATATAGACCTCTTCAAATTTAATACTCGCAATGCGTTCCTTTTTCACGTCCGTCACCTCCATAACCTCGCTATTAACATTCGCTAAACATCCACTTTTAATAATCCCTTTGCCAAACTCATTACAGCTTTTAGATTCGAGCATTTCTTCAAGATTGTCCATAGCCATGTCCGTACCATGCCTCTGTGCCAACTGGCACACGTTCATAAAACTGGAAGAATTATTAGGACCGGTTTTTCATTGCTCGGTTAAGGTAATTTAACCAACAGCAAAAGAAGTCAACAGAAGTTTAGAATGTGGAAATTGTTAATCAAAATATTCAGGACATTAACATTCTAAACTTCTAGTTAGTTAGCTATTGGCTAAATTAACTTAACCGAGCAATGAAAAACCGGACCTTAATGTTATAAATAATAATACCGACGGACGGCACTTACTGGTCAGCACTGATAGATGGCGCTCCAACAAGTGCTTGCACGAGGCTCACCTTCTTTTGAATTTGACATGTTTTGATAGGTTTTTATTTGTAAGATAATGACGACACTGACTTAATCTAACTTTTTTATTTGCGTATCTGGCCAATAACCCCTCTAATAAGGACAAAGTGCTTACTTTAAATATCATGGTGACGTCACGCTCTGGGGGCTTAACCCAGATGGAGGCTAATATCCTCTCTAAGCTAATTCAACAGGCTTGTCTAGGTCGGTCGCAGCGGCGATGCCAGAATGTGTTCCAGTGCGACGCTTCTCTGTCTATATGTTGTACTGTATTTAGAATGTAAACAAAATAAAATAGCCTTCTTATTAGTCAATTATCAAATCAAATTGGCCGCAAAAAGTCATTAAGAAGCAAGCAACTAACAACTCTCTTGTCAATTGTAATTTGGCAACCCTGTTAACGATGTTTTGTTTTGGGTTTTAGTATAGGACGCCGCCACGGGCCAACAATAACACCTATAGAGGGGTTATTGTTATTTGTTATTGCGCGCGCTTGCCTAGTTCCTAATCGATTCTTGATCTTTTTTTACGGTTTATTTGTTGCGGTATTATATCATAATGCCCCAAAAGTGTTGTGTGCCCGGTTGTACGGGAAATTACGAAACCAGTGGAAAAGTTCGGGTGTTTCGTTTTCCCAGAGACGAAGAGTATCGCAGAAAATGACTCTCTGCAATTCCACGTGAATGTTTTGTGCCGAGTGACAACTCCCGAGTGTGTGAGTGCCACTTTGAAAAGGAAGATTTTATTTATAAAATTTCCCAACAGGATACAAAAACTGGTGAGATCGTTTCAGTTATTTTAGCTTTACCCCGGTTAAAAGAAACTAGCGCACCAAGTAAATTTCCGAACTGTCCCAAATACTTGTCAAACAATATATCGTATCGAAAAAGCAAACACGAAAAACTTACAGAATTACATGAAATACATTTTCAGACATACATACAGACATGTCAAAGCTTAACCATGTTTTGAACTTTATGTCCAATGTACTTAAAAATAGAGGACGAAAATGTTTCACAAGGAATTGAATTTATTTCTGTTCAACTTAAATTGCGAACATTATCAAAAGAACGTTATAGATATTCCACTACCACTATGGTTTTTTGTTCAATTTTATATACAATTTTATTAGTCCTCATGCATATAGATATTTACGAAATCGTGGACCTATAATTTTGCCCTATCCCGAAACAATCAAAGGAGTCTGTAATGGTGTTCTAACTGATCCTTATATTGATGAGAAGAAAACTTTTTTAACATGTGCACAAAAAATCTTTAAATATTTAAAAGACCAAGACAAATATGTTAGTTTACTAATGGATGAAATTCACATTGATCCATATTTAGATTATAAAGGTGGTAATGTTGTAGGAGCTGCAATAAATAATAACGATTCGTTAGCGACATTTGCGTATACATTTATGATTACTAGCATTTGTTCAAATTTTAAAGAAGTTGTTCATATTGCTCCTGTGTCTAACATTAATCACGAATTACTTTTCAGTTTTCTTAAAACAACTTTCTTAACCATCTAGACTCTAATAATTAGACACATGTAATCCTGACTGAATTATTCTTTACCTGTGTTTTTCATAGACTCCGATAGATTTATGCCGTAATATCTTTGTTTAGTTTGGTCTTTTTATTGATCGCCAAAACTACATTAAAACGATTTCAAACATACCTACCTAAATAACTACATAAAGCCCGTAATAACATAAGTATCTCGTAGGCCTCCGGATGGTGACGTCACGAGGCAGCACTTTGTCCTTGTATTAGAGGTGTTGTTGATCTGGTGCGATTTCTTCTGCTCTTCTCAGCGGTATAAAATTTTAGGTAGATTATATGATAATATTTTCGAGAAAATCGCAAAATAATGGGGTACTTTCGCAGTTTTCTTTAACAATGGCAGCAGAAAGTAAATGGAAAAGAAGATACCCGTAGTGTTTTGTGCAGAGAGAGAGAGAGAGAGAGTGAGTGAGTGCCTCACTTTTCTGATAATGTGGCGATAATTTCATTTAATTTTCGTTTGCGTTTAGTTTGTTATATGCACAGAAATAAAACACATTGACAAATTGTGTCGTTACCATACTTGAACGTAGTAGTAAGCTGAAAGATGTAGTAGCAAAACAGGTAGATATCTGCCTGGTCTTTAGGTACGCGACCCTGAATCTTAAATGTACTATGTTAATATCTCAATTTTGCAATTTAAGTTTCTGTTTTCGTGGTGTTTGTAAGGACTTTGGACATCCATCCATCTTAAAAGCGTGTTCCAATACATCCAAATCTACCAGAAGAGGCTGTTGTTTGCCTAGCCAGTTTCCATTAGTGTAGTCTGCCTACGGATTTGGACCCTTAGGTGGAGATACAGTACAAAGAAATACGTAAAAAATCTGAAACTTTACGTAGAATTCAATAAACCAAAATACAAACAACTGGCACCTCCAGGTCTCATAGCAAATTGGGCCCAAAATAGGCCAGAAAAGTGCCGGGCTCAGTTTCTTGACATAGTCGGTTTTTGTTGCATCGCGCTTCACTGTTATGTCAGACATCACGTGTAGTGTGTTTTTCTAGGACAATTTTTATTTTTGAATCAACAGATTTGTTTTGTTGTAGTTAACTTTTATTGGATATTGGATTAGTGTGTCTGCGTGTGATAAATAGTAAACTTATATTCGTGTTTAGTTTTTAGTAGGTATTTAATAAATTAATCATGAATAAGATCGGCCATTTAAAAACTTTTAGTAACTTTTCACTGGAAGAAAAACTTAAAGTTAAAGAGTTAAAGAGAGACGACCGACGCCTGATTTAAATATTATAAAACTTAAGTAATCATAGTAGTAAGTAAAAATCCGGAGATTAAGCAAGTTTCATTGCACCGGCACCGTTACCTTCGCTTCTGAATAAACTTCTCCTTTATTTATTGCTATCTCCTTTTTATAAACATTACGCGACAATGCAACACTTACCCACTGTCTAACTCATCCTTGATATTGACCTCTTCACATTTAATACTCGCAATGCCTTCATTTTTCACCTCCACCACTTCCATTATCTCGCTTTTAACATTCGCTAAACATTCACTTTTAATAATACCTTTGCCAAGCTCGTTACATTGTTTAGATTCAAGCATTTCCATAGCCTCAAGATTGTCAATAGCCTCTGTAGCATGACCAGTCAGCTGAGATAAAAGTTCGACTTTTTTACAGCTCTTCATAAATCTATAATAGCATACGATGCCGCTCAGGCATAGTTTACAGATCGAGGCTATCCGGGCAGTATTCAAATCCTAGCCAAAAGAAAAGGTTAGGTACCTCCTAGTTAGGTATCGCAATGATTTCAACTATATCTCAAAGTCATAGTTTATAAAGTATAAAAGACACCCACCGGTATTTGCACAATCTTATGGCAATGTTTTAAAGGCGCTGCATTTACTAATTTTATTATAAAAGAGCACTAAGCAACTTCACATCACATCTGAACTTAAAAAAAGGAAATAACGCTCGGTGTTGCCAGATTACCATCCCACTACACATTATTGTAGGAAGGCAACAAAATTATCGATCGCACATTATCGTACGATTTACGCTCAGTGTTGCCAACTAGGTGCAATTTCCACTAGATCTGGTGGATTGAGGACCCCATCTAGTGGGTGATTTGGCGGTTCGTGGGATAGTGGAAAATTTGGTGGAATCAGGTTTTTAATTATAAGAAAAAATACTTATATATGCATGACGACTTTAAAAATAGGTATATTTTTATTATAACTAGATTTATTCGAACAGTTTTATGACATTTAAAAAAATACTAGGAGGCGCTCTATTATCGATACACAGAACTATATCTGCTGTGTTGTTACTATGATTTCCGCTAGGCGCTCGATTCCCGAGCATTTTGCATAGCCCGAGTCAATGATTTATGAAGGTATAGTGAATATGTTTCTGCGCGAGGTTGTAAAAGGGAGACCACAACATAGAAAAAGGATCCTTTTTCTATGGACCACAACGCTGTGACGTCATTTATATTGCAGTTTAGGTATTGACCTAACTATTTGTTCAAATAGCCAAGTACAAATGTCATAAACTGTCATGAAACAAATTAAAAGCAATGAAACTTACAGTTCTGATTTGACGTTCGGTTTAGATATAGATTTCGATATTTTTCATATCCATTCATATAAGTTTTTTATGATTTTGTTTTTATGAAGTTTCTTTAAAATTTATTTAAATGTTTGCGTTACATTTTTATTTTATATATTAAAACCATATTTAAAAAATGTGGAATTTATTTCACTAAGTTGGAAAAAAGCTGGTGGATTTCAGGTGGAGTTTGTTCTAACTAAAGTGGAATGGATTTTCGTAGTGTTGGCAACACTGTTTACGGTACTTGTTCTATTTGAGCTATTTACGCTATTTTACTAGTTGCGTCTACCTTGTGAGATTAAATTACGGTAGAATAAGGTTATAATACATTATTTTTATGATTTTGTGTAACACAATTAAAAGCAGCTATTAATAAATAATGAAATCGACACTAACGTATATAATTTATTATTGCACATAACAAAAATTGACAGATATTGCATCTTACGAAAATATCGCAGGCGTATTGAAAATACTAGACACAACTTGAGAAATTTTTACTTCTCAAGTGAAATAAATAAAACGTTGTTGTATTACGATTTTTTGTTCGTTTGACCCTGAAGGTCTTGTCGTTTTAAACGGGTTATCTTGCATGGGGTGGTCAAAAATTACTGTCTCATTTTTTTTTCTTTTCGAATGAAGGCTATTCTTTAAAAAAGTTTTTGTTTATCTAAAAATAGTGGTAGCTTTGTCACAAATTGTGTTGTATATACAGGGTGGTTAAGAATTAGAAAATCTTAAAATTTGGTAAGAGTAAACTTAGTGATTTTGTATCGCCCCGTATAAAAACATAAGTGTGGAAAAATCATCATTAGCTTTTTATACGTGGTGATCAAAAAGTACAAACTTTACTCTTACAGAATTTTAAGATTTTGTTTTTTTGACCACTCTAATTTTTGATAATAAATTTTGATAATTTATTATGTATAATAAACATACTTTTTGGCGACATGAAATGAATTTTGAAATTTATGATCACCACGTATAAAAAATATGATTTTTGTCGATGTCATTACTATTTTTTTGGAAGGTAAAAATTTTTATAAATAACATTTTTTTTGTAATTTTTGACCGAACATAATTTTTGTCGACATTACTTTAAGCAAGCAAAAACTTTTAAAAATAATAGCGTTTTCCCGAAAACTAAACATTTTTTGGGATTCTGTAATTTGTGACCACCCCGTATAAAAAATATGATTTTTGTCGACGTCATTACTATTTTTTGAGCAAGTAAAAACTTTTATAAACAATAACACTTTCTCGAAAGTGTAAAATTTTATAGGTGGCGATCAAAAAGTACAAACTTTACTCTTACCGATTTTTAAGATTTTGTAATTTTTGACAACCCCGTATAATAAACATAATTTTTGTCGACATTACTATAGGCAAGCAAAAACTTTTAAAAATAATAGCGTATTAGTGAAAATTAAACATTTTTTGAGATTTTGTAATTTGTGACCAAGTGACCACATCGCATAAGAAATATGATTTTTTCGACGTCGGTGCTATTTTTTGGGCAAGTAAAATTAACGGACGTACTACTTATACTTGAACAGCTTTGATATTACAGGTAAAACTAACATTCTTAAGATTAATAATAATAAACACTAGCGGCCAAGTGACACAGGCAGCTTTCACGATCGGGAATGATGCAATGAATGCTGACAGGCGGCGCGGCGACACAGTCATACGCAGTCCCTAAATGTTTCCAAACATTAACGCTGTGCGCTGCGCGTTAAAAGAAGTATCCACTTGTGACATTCTGTCCTGAGTCAATTTTGTTATTTTATTTTTGTTAATTAGCATTTAGCATGAATTTATATACCTTCACATTTTGGTTGACGTCGAAATTATCGTACATTTCGACATTATCGTATGTGTGATATCGTACATCGTACCTAACTTCAAATTATCGTATAAAAACCATAATTATCGTACATTTGGCAACACTGATGCTTACGCTTAGGCCTGATCCCCAAACGAGCGTTTTAGCGAACTGGCACACGCGGACAAATGTTCCCAACCAATCACAGGGCGCGATTTCGGTTCAAGGTCAATATGCCAATTCAAGTTGGTTTTATTTTAACTTTTCGGCGTATTTTTATTAGTGGTTGATTTTATTTTGTATCGTCAACAACATCATTAAACGTTTTCTTCCTGGCGACTCGATAATATTTAAATTATTTATACGGACTTTACTTTGGTTTTTTGTAATTTCATGGCAGTTACTATAACAGTTGTTTTTAGGTTATGTTCACTCATTTACAGAGTAGTATATGGGGAAGAGGATCTCCGTGAAATTTGGCGGATCTATAGAACGTCGTCCGCGTAAACGCTCGCTTGGGAATCGAGCCTTACACTGTTCGAGCAGTTACAAAAACAAAAGAAGATACCTAACCTATAAGTACTAGTACTACTAGTAGGCAGCGCTTCCAGATCTACTGAAAAAATCAGCAGAACTGCTGATTTTACATCTTGTCTACTGATTCGATAGTTTAGTCTACTGAAAAATATGCTTAGTCACCACTTCTAAATTCAATAGAAATTAATATATACTATTATAAAAGCACCTGAAATATATATTTCAGGTGCTTTTCGCTTCGCCATCTAGTAGTGAATCTATGAAGCGCTTAATTTATAAAGTTTGAAAAACTACAGAAACCGCTTAATGGTAAACTTATTCTACTGCCTTGTAGATGACGCTACCGTAACAGAAATGACTTCTAGGAGAGACTGCTCATGCGCAGTAGTAATTTATTGTCGCCAAAGACGACTGCGCATGAGCAGCATTTTTCTGAACTGAACTATATCCATGGGTTACTGGAATAATATATGCCTAAAATTGTCACCTACGAGCCCTACATCTTTTTACCCTTTTAATTATGCCTACTGATTTCTACTTAATTTTAGGCCGACAGTATCCTGAAAACAAAAATTATGATCCGGGAACACGCTAGTTAGTAGGTGTCTTTGTATATTTATCTGCGACTAATCCGTAGTAACTATCAGGTGACATGCACCACAATGCAGCTTACTCTCTTACCGTATTATAACTTCCCAAGAAATTTGATTATATTCTATTTATATGAAACAGGTAGAATAAACACTTACCATTTCGGACAGACAATCCGTAATGACATCTTTTAAAGAGACTCTGGGTCTCAATTCTGTGATGTATTTAAAATCCTTGTCTTCAATGAGAGACATACATAACGTGCATACCTGCCAGACATTCGATTTGATGTCGGCCATCACAAAAGTGGTGCTGTTATGCGAGTTAAAGTCAAAACTATCCCGGATCTTCTCCAGACACCTGCTGCATGCAATAGCATACTCACTTATATGAAGGGTCTGCAAGTAGTCACAAATATTATACATAAATATGTGAAAAACCATTATTATAAGAGCTTACTTACTATATTAATCAGTAAAATTTCAAGCAATTTCTTTTTCAATTCGTCGATATTTTCACACTCACAAACCAGTCTTTTCTCAAGGCATAACCGGCAGATTGTTTGTGTATTAGAATCGCCCATTTCAGATTTTCAGGTGTAACCACTATTAGCAGAAAATTTATTATTAGCATTAGATACTTAGGTAGGTATATTATTTAACATACTTGACCTTATAAGTAAGGAATTATTGCAATTCAGACTTCCTCTTTAGATGTAGGTAGTTAAACTTAGCTATTAAATTAAATAACTTATATACTTGGCATAATACAGAGAACAAAACACTCGTACAGTACCTACTTTCCCCTGATAAAAAAATTACAAAAATTATGAAAACTTTCTTGTTGACATTTGTGAAGATGCGAAGCAGTGTTCTCTTCTCTGTTCTGTGTTCGTTGACAAGTCTCAAAGCCCGCACAGCACAAAACAGACCACAGAGCATTATAAGACTTCACGGTGCACGGCAATCACAGTACAAAACATCCCCAAAGTTATCCTCTGGTGCATTAGGATTTTATTTGTATCTCTACAATAAAAAATCATCCAGTTATTCTACTTCTTACTTAAATTTTAAATTAAAAAAATTAAAACAATTTCGTAATTTCCAAAAATTGAAATAACGTTTTACGTTATTTCGTTTTAGCGTTTTAAATTGAAAATACGCGAAAGATAAACTCAATGGCAGCGGACTCTTACCTGAGCAAAGCCCACACAATTACACTTTAACCCGAGAAAGCGCATTGGCTGGGAAAGCACGAAGGCTAACGGAGACTCCCGAAGCTAGGTAGAGCGCCGCTAATCCCGGATTTCGACGTCATTTCTGCCGTTCTCTGGTTCTCTCGGTACCTATTTTACGCGAGATTGGTCTCCTTGTTTTAGTCTTCTATGGTGCAACATAGAGACAGTATTCTTAGGCCTGATCCCCAAACGAGCGTTCTACGCGGACGACGTTCTATAGATCCGCCGAATTTCACGGAGATCCTCTTCCCCATGTACTACTCTGTAAATGACTGAATATAACCTAAAAACAACTGTTGTAGTTTGTAGTAGCTGTCTGGAAATTAGAAAATTCAAAGTAAAGTACATATAAATAATTTAAATATACTAGAGTCCCAGGAATAAGAAAACGTTTAATGATGTTGTTGATGATACAAAATTATATCAACAACTAATAGGTTATGTCTTACCTCAAATACGCCGAAAAGTTAAAATAAAACCAACTTTTCCGCGGAATTGGCACATTGACCTTGAACCGAACTCGCGCCCTGTAATTGGTTGGGAACATTTGTCCGCGTCTGCCAGTCCGCTAAAACGCTCGTTTGGGGATCCAGGCCTTAGTATATGTTGATGGTGATCAAGATCGATTAAAATAGATAGGTTGCCTCTTAACGTACAATCTGACCGCGCGACGTCATCTTTGTATAAATATTGCTAATATAATTTATTATATTGTCCTATCGAAAGTGAAAGTCTGAAACTATAATCATATAATGTTATTAAATAGTATTTACACGTAAAAATCACCAAATATCTCGGAGAAACGCTGATAAACTTGAAAAATAGCTGTCAGACGCCTGTCAAAATGCAAAGATGACATCACATTTCCCCCCTGCCGGATCTCTCCCCCAAAAGTTACGGGGCAACCTATCTAATTTAATCGATCTTGTATGGTGATAACATAAGCAGCGTATATCTATCATATACGCTGACATAGGCCCATGAATAAATACAAAGGGCAAATATATTCTTCTAATTTCTTCCAAAGTACAAACCGTGTAATCCTACCCGGATAACGGACCACCCTTTCTGTTTACCTTCTGGTTTTGTATTTATTCTTGTGACGGGCGCATAATTACACAGGTGATACCAGGGAACTATTCGCTGGGGCTCTATTCTCAACCACTCGCGTTACCAGAAACCCTTCGCAAATGACGTCAGAGGCGTTTTTTAGGAATATTAACTCCTCGCACCTAGGCGTATGTGAGTTGAGACAAGCAGTTGAGGTTACGTCGTATGTTTTGAGTTCCCAACAATAGTTATTTTAACATTTTTTCTTTGCATTTATGTTTCTTTCGTAAAATATGGATGACTTAGTGTATTTCAACTTGTTGGAAAACTTGGAAAATGCAATGGTAGATCATTTGGAAGCAAATGTTGACGTACCAATATATATTCTGCAAGGGATCCTTTAATAGAATTGAGCCATGATACTAAGACTACAAGATATGCTAACGCGCATGCGATCCCCTATCTCTCTCCCTCTGCTGACGTCATTCCGTGACAAATTTCAAATATTCAAATTTGACACATCTTTAAAATACATTATTTTAAAGTTTAAATTCGTTATTTTATAAGTTAAATACGTTATTTTAATGACTTTGGTCATTTGTGATTGTGATAAACAATGGTTTACTGTGCAATGAAGGGTTGTACCAGTAACAATAATAAAAAAAAGTAAAAATTCTTCCAGTACATATCGATACTTTAGTTTCCGACTGCAGCAGAGATTTGTAAATTATGGATGCAAAAGTGCTACCAAACGCATGATTTTAATATTAAAAATGCTAGAATATGGTGCATTTTTCTGATTATTATTTTCATGTTAAAGAAAAATTATTGCAATTTCCCAAAAATAAGTGGAAGTTGAAAGATAATGCTGTACCTTCATATGTCCTTGCCTTTTACTTTTTTCTTTAATTATGGATGACATAATTATATTAATAAATAATTAAGAGTATGAAATATATACGTTATAAACAAAAATCTTAGCTGAAGGCTAAAGATGCCAAATAAAACTTAGGTTATGGTTATGTCAAAACTTATCTTTCGTGCGCTTGTGTGTACATGCTAAATTGATGCCTGCTCTAAATAGTAAAAAAAACTAACTGCACTATATACGAATAATAATTATTGTACGAATTTAATCAGCAATATAAATTTAACACTAAAAAATCCAAAACCCAAACAACCAACATCCGACATCTGCAAAATCAGAACAGCTACACGACATGGGAAGAAAAAAAATAACCGAAGCTAAATTGGCGCGTATGTTTAGGAAATGTGAATATTATTAGCGATTTTGTGACGGTTTTGATAATTAATTATATAAAATAATCTAATGTATATTTATATCTATATTTTAGTAATTTTTATATATAAGATATTTACCCGTTCACTTGTTTTAACTGTAAAGACCCCGTGCAGTTATAGAAAAGTAAAGGTCTAATGCCGTAATTACTAATTAATGTAGAGGTTCTTTACAAACAATCCTTCTACTAAGTGTTATTCCAGTTCAAGGATTATAGACGTCGGATAGTCATTGATTCCAGTTCGTGCCGTAGTAGACCTTTAACGGCAAAGTACCAGCTTCCAGCTCTCCGACACCAGCTATTTGCCAGTGTTCGGGGTACAGGTCCTTTAATGAGTGGGAATATCATGTTGGTTGGGCTGTCTTGTTCTTTTTTGTACCTACCTATACAGGGCATTTAATAACTTGGGAGATTATTTTTAATTCATGATAATATATTATGCAAAAAGTAAATGCTTTACAAAAAAGAAACCTAATAAAAGTGCTTGAATAACCGAGAAAAATTAAAATATAAAATGTTTCACAAGTTCGTGAAGACCCTGTATACTTAAACAATGTCCAAAATAGTTATATCGAGTCGATTCATAACGAAACTTTATAATAAAACCATGTTACAAGCTTTCGTCTCCATATATCGCCATACATTTTTGTCACGGGGTGACGTCATGCGCAAGTTTGTTCAAAACGCGTTTCCCAAGTGATCATATCTTGTACTCTTAGTATCATGGAATTGAGCAATGAGCAATTCAGAAAAATATTTATATTGACTAGAAGACCTTTTTAGATTTTAGATATTTGGTTGAGTTATTACAACCATATATACAAGTATATATATATATATATATACAAGTGGGAATGACAACAGTTTCATATATTAGATAGGTACCTACCTATTATATACCTACCTAGTATGTAGGTATTTCATATAAAAATTGTAAAACAGAATAATAATCATTGTAGATTCTAATTGCTTTAAAGTTTTATGCAACTGGAAGTTAACAATTAATTTCATTTCATCCATTCGAATCAATTTCATCCATTCCATTCATTCAATTCATTTTCTTTGCTTTATATTAATTTATAGCAAATCAACAAATACAACTGCAACAATCTAACATGACTCACGAAAACGTAACTAACGTCTGAAAACTTGGGTTCTCCCAAGGATGGTATTTGTAGTTACCATCCTTACTAGTAGCGTTGATTGAAGCTAGTAGTTAACTAAAAACAATAAAATTAACGAGATAACTAACCTCTATTGAAGTTTTCTGTTGTGACCATAGAAAATCTACCATCTAGATAGTAAATTTTCTATGATTGTGACAGTAAAAGCGGCGTTGTCAAATTAAATCATTCGTGGCACGCGAAGACCAACACGAGGGGTGTTGAGAATGCCACCTAACACAAGTCTTCGCAATGAAAGCACTCGCGTCGGCGCGTGTACCGGTGGTCGCGAACGAGGTTGAGAATAGGGACCCTGGTGATATCTACAAGAGCAACCCTTGGTCTGTGACGAAAAGTCAGTCTTCGTTGGTGTTTTGTGAGACAATCCTGACACATTTCTTGTGTAAATGTTTGGTGTTTGGTTATTTCTGTCGCCTGATAGTTGCGTGATGGTTGCGTGTGTGATACTGTTTTTGTAAATACTATACGTATACTTATTGTATATTGTATTCGTATAAAATGCAGAACAACACTAAAATTGTATGCAGATGTTGCCTCAAATTAGTGCATAGTACAAATAATGTCGTTTTCATAAATGTGGTTATGAGAGAAATGTTGAGTTTACTTTTAATAAAATTGGTAAATCTGGGCGTCTATTGTCGCTTTTTTCCATTTTTTTTAATCTCCACGGGCTGGTGACCGTCTTATGGCTAACCTCATTTAAAAATTATGCTTTGTCAAAGCTATATCTGCGTATTTTCATTCGGAACTGGGAATTCCCGTGTGGGGCTGTTCTGCTTTGCCTTCCAATATAAATGTGCATTTTTTTCCTTTCAGGATTTGGATGTGAGTGAGCATCCTTTGGTGTGCGGTACGTGTTCAAAGGTCCTCGATGAAATTTACTTATTTAAATCAAAGTGTCTTTATACGGAAGATGTTATCAGCGCCCATATTGAGACTAACTCGAAACTTGGTCTGAGGGACATATTAATAGAAATGGAAAATGAACGTAATATTCACATTGAAGAAGATGAAGTGGTATGTCGATTATGTATAAAAACACCTACAAATGGCAGTTACATGGCGTTGGGTGAAACTGGTGAAGGAATTTCCTTCCTTAGAGATCTGGTGCAAATTTATCTACCAGAAATGGTAAGTGCGAAATTTAATAAATTCCCCAGAGTATCTGAGAGCGGATGGTTGTAAGAAATATTTTAGGATCTGAGTATTATCGAGAAACCCATAATCTGCGAGGTATGCCATGTACAGCTTAAAAATTATGCATGTTTTGTTGCAAACTGTATGGCTGTCGAAGAGAAGATAAAGTTGTATTGTGAGCTGAAAAAAATCAGTGGCCCAGTGGATTTAGCACGTGTGCTGCAATTGATGGATGATGAGGCTGTAGATTTACAGAATAGCCTGGATAAAGATCTGATCATAAAGCAGGAACATGATTTGGTAATTGTTAAGGTAGAAAAGGTCCAGGATGCAGAGGATTTGAGACTGGAGGATCGTCTTGTTGACTGCAGTAGCACTTCAGAATTTTATTTGAAGAATGAGGAGATTGAGATAAAGTCAGAAAATGATGAGATGCGGTAAGACTGATTTATTAAGTTTTCTGGGTTTTGCCTTTATTTATTTATTTATTTATTTATTACTGAACTCTAGTTAGAGTTAGTATGAATCTAGTTGACAACAATTCAGAGAAAGCAGGAGAAAGCAAATACATATATGTTAATATTATATGAATTTGCAAGAAACAGTAGAAGAATATATCGAAAAATAATTTGTTGTTTGTAAAAACTAATAATATTTTTATAAATGCATTTCTTGTAGTGATGGGATAATTCGAATTAAAAATAACCTAACATCCGATTATTGAAATAATCGGTAACATCCGATTATCAAGAGCTATAATTCGAATTAAAAATAATCGGAAATCACTCGAATTAGAACCGAACTATTACGATTACTGAACGAGTATCGAATGAATAATTCGATGTAGAACCGCAACTCCGTATTGGAAATAAATAAATACGGATTCATATGCGCGCGCTTCGCCATTTAGTGCTTGAATCGGTCTTTCGATAGATTACTCACAGATCTCAGCCATCCCATCTTGATGTTTGCGCGTGTTTATGTCTACTAGCTCGTGTGTCGCGTGAACAGGGTCGAACTTTAAACCTTAAAACAATACACTACAAGAAAAATGTAATATATATTTAATATTATAGTATAAACATAAATAAACAAACATACTTTAAGACAAATAAATATATAACATAAAATAAATACTAAACGAAAACAAAAACAAACAGTAAACATGAAAAACATGCTAATAATACCTAAACTCAAATAAAAATAATCATGTAATCTTTGGCAAACAAAAAGTAAAAACCTGATAAATATTTTAATCATTAAATTAAAAGGCATAATTCTAATTAGATTTGGGAATTTAAAAATATAATATAGTCCAAATTTTTTGGGGCCAGCCTATTTCTTCTTGAGTTTGTGAGTTGCCCGGTTTTCGAAAATACTCTTTCCGATGGCACAGACGTGGCAGGAATACATAAATATTTAATTAATATTTAAAAAAAAAAAAAATATTTTATTCTTTTTTAGAGAAGCAGTTAAATAAAAGCTTTTTTTTTAAGTGTTTTTTTACTCTTAATTTTTTTTTATTTTTAAGTTATCGCTGAACATGTTTCTAGAAAGAAGTTTGAATTGCGCATTGCAATTCTAACGCGCTCTGATTCTAACTAATAAAGTTAGAATCTGGCTGGTCTTTCGAGTTGGTGGTGTGGAATTTTAATAAAAATAGTGATTCTGGTGACACATGACATGTATAAGACACTGGTCATTTATATTTCATGATTAGATTAATAGTAGTTGAACAATTTTAAAATGATTGTAGTGTATGTCAAAATGACGGTTGAATAAAATGAAACGTTTACTTGACTTGCCAACAATCCCAAGAAATTAAAACCAACTGCCAAAGAAATGGATGAAGTTATAGATAACAAATATTGTTTTTTATAGGGAAGAAATGGATGATTCCGCTACATCGGTACCAAATTCCGTACCAAAAGGTAAGCAAATTTAGTTTCTATGCTTCAGGAATTTCAAAGTAAGAATAATATTTGGAAGCTTAATTCAGCAAAAGACAAAAAAATACTTGAAATTTATTAGTATTAGGTAGGTAAATAGATGTTCTTACATTTGCAGGCAGGAATCACATCGCGAAACGTGGGGGGCTCGCTAAAGTATTTGACTGTCAAGAATGCACATTCAAAACCAATAGGAAGTATAGTTTGGTACGACACATGACTAGACATAAAGACGAACCAAAGGTAGAGGTGTATAAGTGTGAAAATTGTGAATACGAGACTAGACGTAAGAGAAATATTAGGAAGCACATGGTGAAGCATCGTGTTCATAGAGCGGAGAGAAAATTTAAGTGTGATAAGTGTCCATACGGAACTGATAAAAAGACACACCTATACAGGCACAATCTGATACATATGGATAAATCGGAGGTGAAGATGGACAAGTGTGAGCATTGTGATTACGAGACCATTTATAAGGGTCATATGATCCGACACATGGTGAAGCACCGTGATCCCAAAGCGGAGAAAAAATTTAAATGTGATAAATGTTCATATGAAACGGATTTAAATTATTACCTATGCAAACACAGCCTGATCCACAGGGATAAATCGGAGGTGAAGATGCACAAGTGCGAGAATTGTGAATACGAGACCAGGCGTAAGAGTAATATGAAGCAGCATATGGTGAAGCACCGTGATCCCAAAGCGGGGAGAAAATTTAAATGTGATAAATGTTCATATGAAACGGATTCTAAATCGTACCTACGCAAACACAATCTGATACATACGGATAAATCGGGGGTAAAGATGCACAAGTGTGAAAATTGCGCATTCGAGTCCAGATATAAGAGAAATATTATGGCGCACATGGTGAGGCATCATGATCTCAAAGCGGAAAGAAAATTTAAATGTGATAAATGTTCATATGAAACGGATGTGAGCTACCACCTACAAACGCACAATCTGATACATAAGGATAAATCAGAGGTGAAGATGCATAAGTGTGAGAATTGTGAATACGAGACCAAGCGTAAGGGCAATATGAAGCATCATATGGTGACGCATCGTGATCGCAAAGCGGAGAGAAAATTTAAATGTGATAAATGTTCATATGAAACGGATTTTAAGTTCCGTCTACGCTCCCACAATCTGATACATATGGATGAATCGGAGGGCAAGATACACAAGTGTGAGAATTGTGAATACGAAACCAGGTATAAGAGTGATATGAAAAAGCACATGATGAGACACCGTGATCCCAAAGCGGGGAGAAAATTTAAATGTGATAAGTGTTCATATGAAACGGATTTTAAGTTCCGCCTACGCTCGCACAATCTGATACATATGGATAAATCGGAGGTCAAGATGCACAAGTGTGAGAATTGTGAATACGAAACCAGGTATAAGAGTGGTATGAATAGGCACATGATGAGACACCGTGATCCCAAAGCGGAGAGAAAATTTAAATGTGATAAGTGTTCATATGAAACGGATTTTAATTGGAAACTGCGGTCGCACAATCTGAAACACATGGACAAATCGGAGGCGAAGATATACATGTGTGATAATTGCGAATTCACGACCACGCGTAAGGGTAATTTGATCGAGCACATGCCGAAACATCTTCACCTACTCGCTCCTAAAGCAGAGATAAAGTTTTAATGACAAATGTCTATATAAAAGATATTTTGTTCAATCTACATTGTCATATCCTCAAACACACGAAGGGATATGGCGAGAATTCAACCCACTTTTACTGCTTTGAACTACAGTAGAACTTCGATAACTCGAACCATGACTTTCCACAAAGAAAGTTTGGGTTATCAAGACTTATATTTTACTTTAATTATAATTATAATTATATAATTTATAATTATAATTTACGTATTTGATGAAAACATTTCATATATTATTAGACGGCTATATTTCAATAATATGCACTAATATATTATACAACTATTATCTACAAATTGTAAAAGACATTGTAGTGTCCTAATAATATATTATTATACTATATTGTTTTATATCATGTTATGTTATATATTATTATGTTATGTTGCTAGGCAAATGGATTGATAAAAAACTGTTGAAAATTAATTAATAAAAATCTGCCAAGAAGACGTTTTGGTTATAACTGATAAACGGTATTACTAATAATATAATCTGTATCTGAGTCCTAATCACAAATGATAGAAGGCGCGCCTAATGACCTTTTCATAGTATCGTAGAGCTAGAAACCTACAATATAAGTCACAGGTACCAATTTATGTCACTAGCGAAAAGTGAACGTATGCAAAATCAGCGAAAGAAATAAAAAATAATAAATTTATGCTTTTAATACAATTTTAAGAATAGAATAGAATACATTTTTGATTATTACAACTGTAAAAAAAAATGGTGTATACAACTCACATTTAATGGCCATTACGACACTCTTATTCATTACAATACTCGCCTACTATCCAAGTTAATATATAAAATATAATTAGTTATTTGTCATTTACGGGCCGATGTTTTGTTTTCCTTTCAAAAAATGTTCTATCACGAAGGCTGACGGAGACTCCCGAAACTAGGTAGAGCGCGGCTAATCCCTTAGAGGATTTCGACGTCATTTGTGCCGTTTTCTCGGTATCTATTTTATGAGAGCTCGGTCTCCTTGTTCTAGTCTTCTCGGGTGGAACATAGAGACAGTATTCTTAGTACAATACAAAGCAGGAAGGGAAGCAGCAAGAGAGATCCAAATCTGGACGGCTATGACTTTGAATAAACGCGTCTTATGCTAAATCAGGCTAAGCCAAATCCCGCAGCAGGCCGTCTCAATAGCGCATGCGCGAATTTGCCGCGCACCTTTCAGGAATTTAAATTAAATGAATTTGAAAGATGCCTAATTTAGATCGCAAATAGTTCGATATGTTCTATCACAAGTTTTGTTTATTTGGAACTCGAAAAGAAATCGTGAAATATTATAGATGTGTAAGATAGCTGTTAATATATTTAAGTGTGTTATGGGATGATTTATTATTTATAAGTTTACTCGTACTTTATTTTAAAAAATGAGTAGTTCATTAAAGCTGAATAGTGAGGTTATGTTTAACGTTTGATTCTGCTGGGAATGTTATTTGAATAAATCGAAAGATCTGGAATAACGTTTAAAAATAAATAGGATAATATAGGAGAAAAGTGCATTTTACGGTATTTGTGGGAAACTGTTGTTTTTTTTATACATACTTACTATTAATTTTCTATATAGTCCCATCAATATTTATATTTTCTCATAGGTATTAGGTACCCAAGTATATTTTTGTGTTGGTGTAAATGATA
>CAXKVY010005464.1:0-24136 GCA_964058915.1 Tetropium fuscum | reverse complement strand
AGCTACCTTATATTTTATAAATCTTTTCCTCAAAAATCAGAAAAAGTGACTTAACAAATAAACTTGTTTTTACTTGAGTTAACTACTTTTGTTATTATGTCCGTTGAATTGAAATTCCAATGGCGTAAACAAATAAATAATTACAAGATTTTCGGAAATGCATTTTCCGTAAGAATACTTATAAAAATTCAAGAAAGCTGCGCCTGAGACAAAAGGCTCGAGTGGCTGCCTCAGCTGCGGCACATAACACGTCTAGGTATAATTGGTCTTGAGAAAATGCCCTCAAAGTGTGGGATATATTATAAAATATAGTAATATATAAGGCCCATTTGTTTTCATTAGGAGGCTATAATGTTGGGTAAGGCGACATCACTGCATATTTACCGTTAAAATAAAAGGTAATTGTAAGGGAGAACGTTCGCTTTATTTTAATTATCTCATTTGCTGGCTCGCGCATTATTTTGTCCTAATTATTTACTTTGCGCGTTCGACTCGAACTACCAAGGACGCACAGGGCCGTCTGGCCGGTTTTAGATTTCTTGCGGATCGATCGTCTTAACTATGTTTATTTTTATCCATTGACGCAGAACTATAGATCCGCCTCTACTATGGAATATACTTCATAAGAAACTCTATTACCATTTTGATCAATTATATTTTACGATAAATAAATATCCCACAAATTTAAGAAGTTTAGGGAATTAAGCGTGTACCATTAATGTAAGAAAAAGGATGTGGCTCCTGGCTCCTACATCATAACAATTGCCGGTAACTCGATGAACATAGAATTTTCAAGATATTTGAAGACAGATTTAAATTAAGTGACACTTCTAACTACCAAGTGACCTCAGGAATAACAATTTATGATTTCATTGTCGAATCTTTAAAATTCCCTGATCTTATGAGACGTACCGCCGGTGATCCTAATTAACCCTACAGAAGGGACAATAAGATTTTAGAAGTTTTGGCAGTTCGGTGTCACACATCTGCTTACGTTTTGAAATTTAGCTGTGGTATAGTACTTAAAGAGTAAATACAAGACAAGATAAATTACCCATTTAATGTGGACCTTCTTAGAATTTTTGGCAATAAACAAAGGACTAACGAATTTGGGTCGTTATCATACTTCCCGAAAGTATTATAGGCCTGGACTTTACCATTTTGTTACAGGTCCCTGGTCCTAAACATTGAGAAAACCTGAAAAAAGTCTGAAAATTTATTGGTTTTTCAAATATTTAACAATGAGCAGGATGGCTGCCGAAGGGGAAAAATTGAATTTGTCATTAGCACTTCATCACACACAATATATAAAAAATTAGAACTACCTCATTTGACGCAAGGCAACACCACTTGTTTGGTACTATTTCCATATTTCCTATTTCCAAGTTTAATTACCAAACAAAAAAACCATTGAAATACATCTAATAACAGAACAATAAATACAGATAATTCCCTTAAGTTAGCTTGTCTGGGGTATACATAGGATATAAAAAGAAAAACAAGTAAAATGCAAATATGAACAGGATGCTAAAATATTACGTTATTCTAGCAAGCAGCATAACTGACACTGCCATGTTTAAAGTATCAGTTACGCAAAACTAGTTACGAAACTACTGTAAATAATTAACCAGCGTAAGTATTATCCATCTCAAAACTTTACAAATCCATACATAATTCAGATGCCATCTCTAAATAAACAATATCCATATACAAGCTTTTGTTTTCCTTCTCGAGAATTTATCGCGCAGTAAAAGTGGAATTAGCAACAATGTTGTCGTTTCTTTTATTCTATGACGTGGCTGGATAAACCCCATGCAATAAAAAACCTACTGGACCATTAACATTTTTATTTTACTATGTATAATTCTCACTTTATGCGTTTCCCCTTTGTTATGTGTTCTGCCACTGTAATTCTTATTGGGGAGAAGGATAACAATAAAGTTTCGTGCGTTTTACGTTCACATAAATGGATTAAAATTATCAAAGCTTGATTTATGTAATCATAAATTAGAACCGCACACTATTTTATAAAAAGTGCGGCTGCTTTCAAAACGCAAGAAGGCCAAACATTAATCCGCGTACCATCTTATAACGTATGCAACGAAAGAAAGCTTTTAAACAAAAATTAAAATACCTACTATTATTTATTAAAATTTTCAACTTTTCAACTTGAAAGATTTACGGTTAACATAATTTCTTAAAAATTTAACAATATAAATGTATTATATGTGCAGCTGGAGGCCCATGGTCTTCAATCCTTCGCGTTTTTATATTCAAGTGTCTCATAAGTGATTGGATGGTAGCAACATAGATTTCTCAAATCTTTTGGTAAATAGGCACATTTTTGTAAATGTCGAAATATAGTAAGTAGTTATGGCATATATTACACTGATATACTTTTTTTTGCAAAAGGAGGTCTATAAAATATTCTTAAAACGAATTTAAATTCATATAAAATATTAACCTCCAACACGCAGACCCCGTATCGTCGGTTGCCTATCTCGATTGTGACGTACCACCTCATCAATAAAGTGTCACGTGTTGGTTTGTTTAGTTTTCAGCTTTGTTCTTTGTTCTGAATATTATTTTCTTGATAATAGAATATATTGACATGTATAAATCACAAAATAACTAGTGTTTTGTGCCAGGATCAGGATACCTCAATAAGTGCTCCATCCATCTTAAACTAAATTTATGTTCAAGAAATGTCCATATTATGACCTAACATGATTTATATGGTTACACTTACGTACGAAGCACTGATTCGGTTTGAATTCACAGCGCTGCCGCTGTGATGGTGTTGGCCCCGATGACAATTGCGACAATTTGCAGATTGTTTTCCCACGTCCGATTGCTGCAATGGCGAGGTTTCTTGTTTACTCTGGATACGAACTGCTTAATTTATTATTAATGACTTGTATTCAACCATTTGACCATTTGACCTGAATTTAATTATTTTTTTAAATACTGGAAAACGAAGAAATAACTATATGAAGACTCCTTGGCAGGATTATCACCATTTAAATAGAAACTATATATAATTTATAAGGGGTCTGTGTATTTTTTACACTTGAGTTGTGAAAACTACGAGGTTTCCTCGACGATCCGATAATAACTTATTTACAACGAAGAATTTAAAATTAGCCATTTGTTTATACCATAGATTCCACAAATTTACGTGCTTTGCTTCTGCTTGCTGGTTTTACACCTTTTATGTATACTTAAATACAGTTCTGTGAATAATTACACTAAGATAATTACTTAAGTTAATTACTACTTAATAAGTTCACAGATAAACGGGTATTTGGTTCCACAATGGTAGCAACTTATTTACAACGAAGAACTTAAAACTTGTGAATTGTTTACACATTAGAGAGTCATTAGAGAGAAAAAGATGTTTTATTTGCTTTAATAATACATTTAATTTATTAACTTTTTTTCTGATTGGCTATCAATTATAATCGCGGATCTTTTTATTAAGTACTATATTAATATTCAACTGCTGATAGCTTTTAATTTTAGATTATCTCCAAATAACTTTATTTCGACATTAATCAATTTTACGGTTGCTATTCTGTAGCATTTACCACTTTGTCATCTGAATCCTTTGGTAAATAACAGTCACGTGACACGTACTTCACTAATGCCCTTGGGTTGACACTGTTGACCTCTGTTGGTGATATGGTGACACTCAATGGCTTCCTCGCTCTGGAAACGGCAATGGACGCTATTGGAGTTTCCAATGCGAAGAAACTGCAATAGGTACTGGCTGTATGTACTGCCTCGATAATCACTCTTTCGGCAAAATCAGGAACGATGTCTCATAAAACTATTGGAACGCCTTCTTCGAAATATACTAACTTATTGATTATGGATATACCTTAGAATTTTTTACCAGGATATGACGAAAACTGCTGTAGAACAATCTAGTATACTGCGTATACCTTCTAATACGAATTGGATAATCCACTATTACTTAAAATCACTAATTTTCTTTACAGAATATGATGGAAACACTTGTAATTACTATCGTGCAGAAATTATTATGATTAACTTGAATATTATTAACAAATTTACTGAAATTTCTCCGAGATAATTTTTTCTCAGAGATAAGAGATAATATTGTTGTTTTTGTTAATTAAAAAATATTTTTGTCCCTAGTATCAGTTTAAATTGTTTAAAACCAAATAGGTATGAATAAACAGTTGTGTAAAAAGGAAAGTTTATCAACCGTACCTCTCTGTAACACAAATTAGAAACAAAAAACCGAATAGGCTTCTTCGATTTTTTATAAATATTACTTACAACAATAATATTATTTATAGATCCGTCACGGCACACTACATAAAAATGTAAATATACTGTAAAAATTCGAAATAGTGTAAAAACAGAAGAAATATGATACAGGTTTAGATGCAGAATGACCTCTAGAATCCAAAAAATATATACGGGATATTCTATTTAAAAATTAATATTTCATCAATTCATCCATAGGAAATTGAGTTTCGTAGGAATTCCTTTAGAAAAGAGTAACATTCCTCCGTCTACTTTGTTCCCGGTCGGTCGTCCTTTCTTAATCTACTTAGGTGGTGAGTGGTATTCCTTCACGAGAAATGCATTCACTATGGTATCGACGTGTGGCGACGAAATCAGATAAATGTTGAATACACCACGTAAGTAGTACACGGAAATTAACAAAAATAGAAGAAAAAAATTATAATAAGCTGATATTTTCTGAATCGACATTTAATATGGGTAGCAATACAGGATCGACAAGTTCCCATCCCTAATTGGTGAGCTTCATCCCTTTTTCACCCTTATAATGACACCACGATGGTTTTTCAATAATATCTTGAAAATGTAATATTGTACGACAAAATAGAAGTATTACTATTCAGAATTAAATTTTCTATAAAACATGTCCTATAAAGTCGTTTGCATATTATCAAGGGTTTTCATGTTAATCGGCGGCAAAGTTAGGGGTAGGTAACAAAAACGCTTTTGGATGGCAACACAATATTTATCCAGCCTTACTAATATTTTGTAGCATTGGGTTTCAACAACTTTTTATAAATTATATAGAATTTAAGAGGAACCAAAAATAGTCATTAGCGATTTATAAACCAAACTCGTTTCCACACCACCCAGGAAGTAGAGTTTGTCGGTGCGTTTTTTTATGTGGTTTCCCCTTCAGGCCTAATAGTGCATTTATCTAACTTCCTATGCTTTATTATTTGTTTAATGACAAAATTAGAAAAAATATGTTTCATCGTCCAAAGGGATGACTCGGTTGTTTGAAAAGTGTTGCACCTTAAGTGACAACGCCGCGGAATTCATTGCAAATGCGCAGCTGTGTATATTAGGCATTTCTTCTTTTTATAAATGACACTCCAATTCACTCTCTACTCTTTCCTTCCTAGTCCCTTCCTAATCTTCGTGTAGACATACCAACTTTCGTTTCGTTTTCGCTTTCTCTCAGTGTACTTGCTCTGATATGAGGCGATCCTGAGGCGATCCTCTTTTTGGTAGATTTCGATTTTATATGCCATGACGCAACAGTTTTCCTACAAGCACTGTCAATATTTATGTTGACAAGGCCTACTTGAATAATCTCCCGGCATTGGTAACTAGATCGAACCCTTTCTGTGAAGAGATAAAAATTAGTTGCTTACAAAATATCCCCCTCAAAAGTTTTCTACATACGTCATTAGATTACGTTATCGAGAGCATATTTCAACTACACTTAGTCATTTTTCTTCAAAGATAAGGTTGATATCTCCCTTCTATATCTGCGAATAGCAATATAAAATAGTTTTAGTATATTGTAGCCATCCAGAAGTTTGGATCATGATATGACACTACAAATTAAGAATAATTTATCTACGTAGTTGATGTAAACTTCGAACTCTGATGAACGTGGTTTGGTATACGAGACCAGACATATATGTCATATCTTGGGCAATCTTTTCCTCCAAAAATTACCAATAAACCATTCTACAACATTGCATATACTTAATATTTTCATTTAGTTTTACGTACGGACTTGATTAAATCAGAACAGTCAAATCCGAGAGGGCAAAGCGTTCCTGGAAGCAAATCAAAGTCCGGGGTCTCCTGCAAGGAGTGAGTAATTTATGTTCCAGCAACGCCACGGCTGGATAAATCCCCAGCCGTTAACTGTTACGAAATGTACGGCAATAAGCAAACAGACATCGGCCTCGTCCTTTTCAGTTTCAGTGGTTAATAGCGGAATCGCTCGACGGTACAGAAGGCCCCCCGGAAAACAACGGGGCCATTCTTTCGCAAGAGATTTGTAGCCGCTGAGCCCTTTTCGTTACTGACTCCATTCCGGGTCATTCTCACAATGCTTACATTAATTCCCTCTTAGCGAGAAGGGTTCTCAGTAATTCGTAATGTTACCTCCCCCCATGTTGCTACATATTCGGGTCCATAAAAAAAACGAGTAATCGCATCGCGAATCGCACGCCTGAATGAAGGGACGTTACAAGTACGTTAAAATACCTTTAAAGTTTTTTTAACTTTTAAAGCTTTTGACTTTGACACTGACTGGTCTGTACATATGGATATATTCAGTAAGACACCCAATAAATCATTTTATACAATTTCTCGATAACGGGTAGTCGAGCGGTTTAACGCGCTAGCTCTGCGACTCAATCACCTAGCAGCAGTCGTTTCAATTCCCCACTGGTGCGAAATATATTTTCAATAATTTATTCCCAAGATTTAAAGAACGAGGTTTTCCAGGTTTCCCTCATAGGTACCTACATTGAATGGTGCTTAGAACATACCAACTTAAGTCGATCCTGGTGCACATGCAGCCCGATAGCCCTTTGACTTGGCTAACCGTTGAGGTTAAAATGAGGGGTAGAGATTATTCAAAAATCTGGTAAAGAACTATTACTTGGTAAATGTTTCTAAGTTCATGAATTTATGGATGACAATTTGTAGTTAGATATAATTACAAAAAAAGTACTTGGGTTTTTTTACTCTTTCTCTCTCTCTGTACTTTGACTTGTTCTATACATCTATGTGTCTCAAAAGATTAATCAATATTATTAGGACAAGGTATAGAAGGATAAAAATGAAAATAATATCTAATAATATAATTGCCTGAATTGTTTTTTATCTGTCTGTCTGTTTGTTCCGACTAATCACCTAAACGGCTTAACCGATTTCTACGGGACTTTTACTGGCAGATAGCTGATGTTCTAAGGAGTAACTTAGGCTACTTTTATTTTAGAATCCATCCAAAATAATCCAACTTCATTATTAATGTAAATCTCATTCGATCCAGCAATAATAAAATAAACTAAAGTAGCAGTGTACCGCACACGCCGCCGCCATAGCTGCACGGAAAGGCGCCTCCCACCGCTTCCCCCTCCCCCGACTTAATATCACAAAAGCTGCCTATCGTGCAGACTTATAACGCGCGGTAAATTCGCGCGGACGAAGTCGCGGACTAATTTTTGTAGTTCTTTATGTCTATAGTTTTTAAAGTATATAAAAAAATAGTTTCAAAATGTTTTTCATAAAATAGAAGAGTGCCGCAAATATCAAAATTTTGATTATTGTGTCATCTATGGCAGGATCAGACTCGCGAATTAATATTATTGATAGGTAAATACCCATCAATAGTTTACAATCATTGATTAAATGATATAAAGCAAAATTCCATAGAGCAAAGAAAAATTAACCAAAAAGACAATCGAATTAATGCCTTATTTTCATTTGCTTAAAGGATTTTGTCTTGTAAATAAACCGCCACTTAAAAGGATTGTAGACTAGAGGTTCAATAGCACTTCTTCGAATGGCAGTGAGATCTCGCGACCGTTTACAGTCCGTTTAATGACCTTTTGGGTTCAAACTAAATTAAGAACGATAAAATTGGTCCCTAACAGCTTTTGTGGGCCGGCGTTAAATGTATTGGAACATTGTACGAGTAGTTAATATATCCCGCAATTAATTGATCGAATGTAACCGACGCAAGTCGAATTTGCAATTGCTCTAGTTTGTTGTCAGCCGGACCAAAAATTTATATGTACCTATGACTTGCGACCTGTACAAGTAAATATTCTAATACTATGGTAGCTAAAATATATTACAATAGAATATTTTGGAGGAAGAAGAAGAGGAAGAAGCTATCCATCGATAATAGTCCCAAGTAATAATTTGTAACAGAAATAAATTCCATTCCTTAATTAATACCATATTTCGTTCAATAGTACCTATCTACTGTATTTCAAATTTTACAAATAATCGAACCAGAACCGTTGAAACTATACGTGTCGCAGGCCGTTTGCTTTCAGTAGGGAGGCGCAATGTGATAAATTCGACGACGCGGGTTCTTCATGCTCTCTTTTACGCTAAAATTTGTCCACTTGCCCGTAGGGTTAATTTTTAAATTGATGTGAAGTGTTCAAATAATCGGAGAAGGTACCTACAGTTTTAAGGTACAAGATACATATACATTTGTTTTGGTATATTATACCGTTTATCTATATATTTTCTCATATAATTAAAGGAATTTTTACCTATTATATATACCACCATAATTTTACCTACAACAACTGTACTTTCTCTAGATGTAATTAAACACTGAAATCACGTATTTCATTTTCTTGAAGTTTAAAATTTGATACATTAGCGAAGAGCACTTTTCCTTCTCATTTTTTATACGTATAATAGTATAAATATAGGTTGCATACCAATTTTTTGTATCTTACTGCCACTTTTATAGTTTTTGTCAATTTTTGGGAATGATAAATCAAATTTAACTTCGATTAATTTTTACCTAAAACAACTTATTGTTATATTATATCTACTTTGTTTGCTCATTACCTGGTTATAACTTTAGCTGCCTTCACCATGACTAAAACATGCTCTTTTTCACAGAAGTCGGTTCTTTAGGAAAAAACGAAGAGAATACATACAACTTACCCAAATTTAACAAATTTTATTTAAAACCTTTTAATAAATCAATTATCTACAATTAGAGAATTATATTCTATATATATTCAACTAATTATACACATTTGCGTAATTGAAAATTTTGGTTGCCTATTTTCTTATTAACGATTCTGGATCGTATCTAAGCCTCAAACCTTAAGTTTGTGTGTATTGTGTATTGTAGATTCCTGTATATTTAAAGGAAGAAACAATTGCAAGAAAATGCTGTAAAACTAAATTACTTGTTAAAGTCCATGATATTGAATTATTTAGAATTTAATACCTAAATTAAGATTAAATGGAAGTGCACACATAAATATGTGCGTGTTTATTTAGAAGTTTTCAACGATTTTATCTGTATTTGGAGCTCTATATTGGTAAGTAAACTTTGTATACGTATTATTCATTGATATTCATTCATTCATTGATCATTGCAATCTTTTTTGTAGGTCTTGATTCCTCGCTGGAGGTAAAAACTATGGACTACTTGCACACTATCCCACTGAATTCTCATGTCTGCTGGCTAATAAAAATTGCTGCACATGTACCAAGTCCTCGTAGATATTCTTGTGAGTAGATGTATCCTTTTTTTTCTCATTTAATCTACCTTTTTACGATGAAAAAACGGGATAATCTCAATTTACATGCTTCTTTTTTGAAAATCCATTCATTGCTTATCAATAAATTGTTTTAGTTCCTGGTAACTAGGAAATGCATACTTGTTTCCCGTTTATGTGTTCACTAGATTTTATTCCCTTAAGAAGTTTTGATTTATGCACTTTCACTTTGTTTTTAAAATATCTATATCACATCTTAATTATTATAAATACTTAATATTATTGTTGCATTACAATGCTTTTTTTAATTTATATATTTCCCTAATTGTTTAAGGTATTAGATTTTTGCATTGTGAGGTGGCCTTTCATGTGACATAAGCTGTCATTTAAATATTTTTACTTAAAATAAATAAATATGCTACTTTTATTTCCACTTGCTTTGTAATTATATGTATGTTATACCTAGGTATTTTTTTCTGTATTTCAAAGTTGTACAATGAAAGATATTAAAATTTGCGCTTTAAAAATAATGCTAATTTTGGTATTATTGAGTGACACCATTATATTTTGCATTATATATTTAATTAAG
Organism: Tetropium fuscum; assembly: GCA_964058915.1. Classification (NCBI taxonomy): domain Eukaryota; kingdom Metazoa; phylum Arthropoda; class Insecta; order Coleoptera; family Cerambycidae; genus Tetropium; species Tetropium fuscum. Next base: position 14,023 of record CAXKVY010005464.1, on the reverse strand, counting down.
CCTGTATTTCCAAAACAATCCATTGTTTTACTTGGAACATAAAAGTTTTGGAAATAAATATAACTTTATTTTGTCTTATTGACGTTAAAACTAGGTCTATATTAAGTCATATTTTGGTCATATTTTTATTAGTTCTGAGGTCCAATAGACCCTTAAATATGACACATTTGGCTGTAACTTAGTTTCGTCAATAAGACGTCATTTTGTATACAAAAGGGCGTCATTTGGGCCAATACTATGCTGTTTTTAAGACGTAATTAAGGCGTCTGATGCTACCTGGGTATATGTGATTTGTGTGCACTCTGTATGGTTAACTTTTAGTTTCCCATTATTCAACCAAGTTTCCAGGAGATTTAGGTGGACTTGCCGGTTCTCAGGTGCTTTTGGAGGGTCTTCATTTGCGGAAATTATTGCTATTTCGGGACGAGATAGCGAGGTACGGGAATGGATGATTTAAATTTATATAAGACCGTCATGCCATATACGGTCAAAGGCCTGTTCAAAATCCAAACAGATAGTTGTGTCTTTCTTCTTCTTCTCCTCCTCGAAGTGTATGCGAATGTTTTATTACTATTATGTGACATTGTTGAACAGTTAAATCACTTTCGAAAGCTAAATTGATGTGTTGGTAGTATTGTGATCATTTCAATATCTTCAGAGATGCTTTTCAGAAGAAGGTTTCTTTCGAATTGTTTCAAAATATTAGCATATTATAGGAATTTATTTACAATAGCATAGGAACTCATTATACACATAGGTACATTTTCAGTCATAATTTTATAATAGTAAAAATAAATATATGTAACACAATTAACTAGCATAGGTAATAAAATCAAAAGAATAATAACAATTAGACAATAAATATATTTCGGTAAATGAGTGGAACTATTTATACGGCATTTGTTCTTTGTCATATCTTTTTGGTTTTAGTTATTGTCAAAAATGTTATAGAGGCTAATTCCCAACTTGTTGTTTTTGTTATATTAATTTATGGGAAAGTAATCTAGGTATTACAAGAATGTCTAGTGTTGTACTGGTAGATATTTGAATACGTTGGAAAATTGGTTAAATTTATGAACTAATAATAGTTCTTTCTGCAGATCCAAACAGGGCAGTGGTAAAATTATAGATTTTTTTAAATATATCTACTAGAAGTACATCTCGACACAGCTGCGATAAGGCGAATAGCTGCCTTCTGTAGAGTAAATGTTTTATGGGTTGTACTGGAATTACCCTATAATACCACATCATAAGGCATTTGACTGTGAATCAAAGAGAAATAAAAGATACTCATAACATTGTTGTCCACAGAAGGCCTAAACTGCCTCATGACAAATACTGCTGCCGTTATCTATATAGGTATACTAGATAGATCTGAACGAACGAGATGTAATACGTTGGTAGAAATACCATAATATTCTAGTTTAAGCGGCAATATGTTAACGCAGTCAAATAACTTCGTCAGATTACAGAGTAGCATGTGTTGGAGCCCTGTTTCTTCCGAAACCGAATTAAATCTGCCGTCTTGACAACTTACTCAACTCAATTAAAAAGAAGCTACATGGCATATTTTCAAGTCCGTCCGCTATTTCCGTCCGAATTTTTATATTATGGCTACTTAAATCTTTGGTATTTGTATTATATCTCATTAGCTGGCAATTCACACCAAGTTCGATACTATTGACGGACGAGAAAGTTGGCCAAATAATATAACAAGTATCAGTATATGAAGTCATATCTATATTCATACAAATAATCGTTAGCAATTAACTGAGGTATTTGAAGATGCTTCTGCTATGGCACCACAAGGGCCTCTTTTAGGGCCTCTATGAATCATATCCTAGTTTACGGTCTGCCGAATATCGATTACAGAATGAGTTGACTATCGCTACAGATGATAATAGCTCTGCATGTTATAGCTCTGTATGTTACTGCACCACTTTGCATCATGGTTTCAAAAGTGTGACACAGCAAAAATATTGGCTATATATTTTATTTCAAGATAAATGATAATTTGAGTAAATTGATCGGTAAGAATCATATTCATATTTTGTATCAAAAGTATTTTTTGGTGTTTCATTTAGAAAGCAAAACGCGAAATCTGGCCAAACCAGCAATATTTTTCCGATGGTTTATCCTGGTTTAAATGTGTAGTAAAATTATAATTATATAGATATCTACTGATATTTAAAAACCTACCGATCGCGCCAATATCGGGATATAGATCAGGGTACTTTAAAGAATGGGAATAAAACTAAATCCGTCACATGCACGAGTTAAACGTATGTAAGATAAAAGTTATGTGTTATCTTCGGCTTTTGTTTTCCACGAGAGACCACCAACAATATGACTGAATTCCAATTACCGTGCCGAGGACCCTCAACTATACTCACCTGTCAACTGGAAGATAAATGCGACTCATTCGGCCACTAAGAGATGACCATAAAAAATAAATAAGAGGCAGTGGTGCGTCGGATATAATCACGAAATGATACCGTATAACTTTGTGTTTTTCCGGGATTAATTGGATTAATATCCGGGTAATAACTCAACCGCAGCCCTTGGATTATTTCAATGAATTATTCAGGTTCCATGAAAATAATTCACAAGTTGCTGAAATTTTTTTTAATTTACGCAACTGACGAAATTTGATCGAAATACATGACACTTGCAAAGAAATCCATATTAAGTTAAATTCTGATTGCTCTGTTCTCACTTTTCGCCTGATTTTAGCGACATTTTTACAGGTGTTTTCGTGTACAACTTATGCCATAATGAATTTTCATAACAGTCACATATGGCTTGATGAAAACCCACATGCGATGTCAGAAAGTTGGCATCAATATCGGTGTTTCCTTACCGTGTGGGTGTGAATTGTTGTAATATTCTGATTGGCCATTTCTTTCTACCAAGAAGGCAGAGTGGAGAACTACGGCAGATTTCTTCCACAGAGGATTTGCCAACATAGCTTAAAAAGTACCTATATATTCAGTTAAGACAACAAATATTGTTTATATACGATGATAATCCAGCAGATTTCAGTTTGGTCACTCGGCAATATTTGGATGTTGCATATCCATAATTCTTTGAATAGATCGAGTAGGAGCACAACCTTGGCAACCACGGATCCAGACTTAAATCTACTCGATTTATTTCTCTGAGGATATTTTAAGCAATTCTAATCAAATAGTAACATGTTGACAATTTGGCAAGCTTCTGGAATTCGTATGATATCGCAGTATACAAGCTTGTATTGAAGTTAAAGGTCGCCACAACCCAGAATTTTCGTGGTCGTGGACGATACAGAGGAGAGGATCCGATTACCGCAACGTCATTCTCTCATGGAGACACTCCTGAGTTTGCCAAGACTCCAGTGCCTTCAAACTCAAATGTCCACGTTTCTCCCGTAGTGAGGGGAATATGTGAAAACAAAACAAATAAACAACAATTTTTTTACGTTTACTTAAGTTTACGTTTAATTTAGGAAAAATACATATTTTTATGGGCTAATATCGAGTGTGGCCTCGGTTTTTTGCAGGTTAATGTATAATACCCTTAAAGTGGATTACAGCAAAAATCTCGTAAACAATATAAATAATATCCTCCCCAGTGGAGTTAAATAATTATCATTCTTTTTTCGTGCTCCATCCATCGTTCGGGCAAACGGTAATACCGGACTTTATTCTTTATTAACGGTTTCATTAGAATTAAGGGTGTTATAAGCCTCTTAGGCAGGTTTTATTGCATTCACTAATAACACTGATTAGATCTAGGAAAGGGGCGTATTTTTTGATTTCTTTTATATAGCCTTTAATACTTATAATATCATAATGCTTGTATTATTTGAATGCCTTACTTAATGCTTGTAATATTTTATATTAGTCCCTTTAAACTTGCTAAAGCAACTACGGACAACCTAAGTAAATCGGAATTTGTAATTAAGTGTAACCCTTTGCGCCACGTTTTGATAAAATCTGCAAGCAATGTGTACAATTGTTACTTTGTAAACATAAAGTAACAATAATGACAATAATAAATGACTTACCTACAAACTATTACACAAAAAAAGTAACGAGGTACTGATTAAGTGGTAAGTACATATAAAGTCCAAAGAAAGATCAACCTGTGCATGGATGGTACAAAACTAAAGTTAATAACTTAAATGAACAACTTATTGCATGCCACGAAAAACAATAATAAAGATTAATTATTAGAAACAAATAAAAAAATTAGAATTAATAAAAGGAAAAACGAAACAAAATAAATTACTGTACTATTAAAACAGAAACAAATAGAACAGAAAGAAATAGAAACAGAAAACAAGCCGAATAGTGCACCTCCTACTCCTACACTACCATTTAAAGGAGAACCAGGAAAAACATAACACTCAAGCCAAATAACTAAGGAAGCCCCCAAACTGGTACCATTCCTAAAAGGTCAGGAAACAATATAAAAAAAATCAAATACTATTTTTAATAAACAGCAACAAACTAGCCAAGAAACTAAAATCAGAACCCGAAGTGTTAAATAACATATTAAAATTAATAATAAGCATATTTAAACATTTTCTTTTATATTTTGTCTTTTAAAAATCAATAATCTGTCTAAACATTCTGTATTTTAAAGTATTTTTGTAGTTAAAGTTTAATTTCTTATAAAATTTACTGTATATTAATACATTACATATTTAATACCCACTAAGATGGATCAATATATCAGAGATATTAACTATGTTCCTGTTAGTACAACCATAATTGATAGTGCTGAAGATCTAAATAAACAGATTGAGAATTGATTAACAATTAAGAAAAGAAATAAAAGAGCACGATTGGAGTTTTTTCTATAATACAGAAAATTTAAATGATGCTACATCAACGCTCATAACGTCTATTAAGGAACTTGAAAATAAAAATACTAAATACATAAAACAAAGAAGACTAAATAGGAAAAGAAAACCGTGGGTGACTCTGATGGGTTAGTTAAATCTATAAATAAAAAGAATGTGTTATATAAAAGGTATACAAGAGATCCTACAAACTTAAAATCTAAACTCGAATATACAAATTACCGTAATTATCTAAATCATCTAATCGCTGCAACGAAATTTAATTACTACAAGAAACAAATCGAATATAATAAGGACAGCTCAAAACAATTATGGAAAACAATAAATAGTATACAATCAAAAAAGGAAACACATGTAATAAAGCAAATAAAAATTAACAAGAGTCATATAACGGAGGATAAATTTACAATCGCTAATACTTTTAATAAGTTTTATACGGAGATTGGTAAAAACTTAGCTGATAAAATAACCAGACCCACTACCGTACCAACACAGTCACAGCTTGCTCCCGAATCCATATATCTACAACCAACAGATGATACAGAAATTATGAACACCATCAAATCCTTAAAATCTCATAAAGCACCAGGCATAGATTTAATATCAAGGGAAACCCTTAAAGAAATAAATACAGAAATATCACAACTTTTAACTTATCTAATTAATAAAATATTATGTACTGGTATTTGTCCAATTGAATTTAAAACAGCTGTTGTTAAACCAGTATTCAAAAAGGGCGACAAACAAAATGTATCGAATTACAGACCCATTTATTTGATAAGCAACAAAATATTTGAGAAAATTATTAAGGCTCGATTAACAACTTTTTTTTGAAAAACATAACTTATTATCAAACAAGCAGTTTGGATTCAGAGAGGGCAAATCAACAGAGGACGCAATTTCCTCGTTAAGAGAAAAAATTTATAAAAACATGGATGAGGGAAAGCCTGCGCTTTGTGTGTTCCTTGATCTTGCGAAGGCTTTTGACACTGTATGTCATAAACAGTTATTAGATGCTTTGCAAGATATGGGAATAAGAGGAGTGGCAAATGATTTAATCAAAAATTATTTAACTGACAGAAAACAGCAGGTACAAATAGGTTCAGTATTGAGTTCTGAAAGAACTATTGAATATGGGGTACCGCAAGGAACAGTACTTGGACCCATATTATTCACTGTCTATCTTAATAGTATTCTTACCGCCAACAGTTCCGGAATAATAAATAGCTTTGCCGATGACACGGCGATATTCTATAATGCCAATACCTGGAATGAGTTAAAAAGTAAAGTTGAGTCTGATATGTCTACAGTAATTGATTATTTTAGTAATAAAAAACTAACCATAAATTATGAGAAAACTTAGTTTTTGCCCTTCTCTTGTTATAAGACTAACTTACCTAACTATAACTCCATAGAAATAACAACGGGAACCCAGACAACTTATATAGGATCCGTAGATAACATTAAGTACTTGGGACTTATATTTGATAGCCATTTAAGATGGGACACTCACACAAAAAGTATAGCACAAACTCTACGTTACCTATCTGATATATAAGTTTAAGTATTTAAAAAAATTTCTTGAGATAAAACAACTAAAAATACTGTATCATGCTTTAGTTCATTTGCGCATAGAATATGGAATATTGGGTTGGGGTGGTCTAGCTACTGTTCACTTGCAAAAGTTAGAAATAATACAAACAAAATTTCTAAAAATAATATATAACAGAAATGAAACATACCCTCCAGACAAAATATACACAGAATCACGCGTGATGGATATTAGGCAATCATTCTTTTATAATATTGTTACCTACTTATTTAAACGAAGAACATCTTTACAATTTATTGACCATAGATATGCCACGAGACAAAAGCTTACTCAATATGTGAGAACTAACATTAGCCACAAGACAATCGGTCAACGTAGCCATATTTATCTGTCATATAGAATATATAACTCTTTACCAGAAACTCAAAAACATTTAATCAAATCAATTAATTCCGTATCAAAACTGAAAGCTGAAATTAAAAATTACATTTTTTCTATTGATAGGAACATACTGACTTCTCTCATAGATATTAAAAATTACTAATTTTCAGTTCCCAGTACTAACATAGCAATTTAAATTTAAAATAAAAAAATATATATATATGAAAAAAAAAAGTATTATAATTCAATACAAAATTGTACTCTCATTATTAAGGCAACGATATGTATGTGTGTGCATGTGTGTGTGTATGTGTGCCTATGTATGTGTGTATGTATGTATATATGTGTATATGTGTGTATGTGTATATTATATATATATATATATATATATATATATATATATATATATATATATATATATATATATATATATATATATATATATATATATATATATATATATATATATGTATATATATATATATATATATATATATATATATATATATATATATATATATATATATATATATATATATATATATATATAGATATATATATATATATATATATATATATATATATATATATATATATATATATATATATATATATATATATATATATATATATATATATATACAATAGAGTTCTGAAGCATTCAAAGAGGGAGTGATAATAAAATAAATATGAATAGCAAAGAATTTCAAAGCTAATAAATATATCCAGGGTGAAAATTGGATTTTTTTCGAGAATTTTCGAAGAAACAATTAATACATACAACCAACAAATGATTTTAGTTTTGACTAAGCAAGCAATTTCTGTATCACTCCCTCTTTGAATGCTTCAGAACTCTATTGTATATATAATTCAATATTTTCCCGCATATAGTTGGAAAAAGTAGTTGTTTTTCAATAGGTTCAACAAGATTTTATGCATTTTAAAGTTTAACATCTTCTGGATAACTGTATGCCTAATGCTTTTATATATAATATGTTCAAATAGAACAAATATAAATAGTAGACTAGGTTTGTGTATTCTAAGAATGAGTTCCGTCAAAAACTAATGTCATAAAACGTCACTGCAAGTGTTGGTGTATTGATAATTTAAATTCAAGTATGAATGATCAATGAAATAAATCGTATACTGCTCTGAAGATCCTCAAGAAAGGTGAAAGAACTTGTACAACTTCTAAGTGGTTCGTTTTCATGTGCATAGTGATTCATTTCCGTATGTGTGTCCAGATATAGCACTGGTAAGTGTGTTTTCTTTCTTATTCGTCTATTTGCTTATTTCTATGTAATGAAATGCTACAAACCCAAGATTACTTTTCACAAAATATATATATATATATATATATATATATATATATATATATATATATATATATATATATATATATATATATATATATATATATATATATATATATATATATATATATATATATATATATATATATATATATATATATATATATATATATATATATATATATATATATATATATATATATATATATATATATATATATCTTATATTATTATGTGTATGTATAGATCACTATAGAGTATATTTGCTGTCAAGAAATAGTGTAATTCTCCCACGCGCAACCTTGAGTTATTGTGGGATTCCCTTGTTTATTTACAACTATATGTTATATTTCTTAAAAAAATATGTGTGTGTACGTGTGTGATGTATATGTGAATATATGTATGTATGTATCTATTGTGAATAGATAGGTATGGGTATGTATATTTATTTAAAATGTTTACATATGTATATAGATATACACTCCCCGGCACAAAATTCCGTCACCCTAAAATTTTGCCCAATTTTGATGTTTTATAACTTTTTTATTTTTCATCTGATTTTCATAAATTTTTTACCAGTCTGTAGATCAGTTCATTGTGTGTCTTTTTAATTATTGTAATAAGTCATATTTTTCGTCCAGGCAATATTATACAGGGGTAAGTCAAAGTGTTGTTTTTTGTCGTAAACTCAAAACACCCTGTGGAAAAATTGAGGCGAATCATTTTGTTTACAAACTGTTTGCTGCCATCTTAGACGTATTGTAAACATTTTGTTTTTTGATTCATCCCATTATCTCATTTCTTCTGCGAGCAGCAAAATTTTAAATGAAACGCTGTTAATTTTATCATTTTTAATTAAAAAACATCGACGTTGGCTAAATACGCGGTTATTGTGACAGAATATTTGACAGTACAGTTAATTTAGTGTGTTATCATCATGGTAACTACAGCAGACGTAGGTAGAATTGTTGCCTTAATAGAGGATGGCCGCAATAAGAGTTATGTCTCCCGTAATCTGGGAATTGCGCGGTCTACAGTTTGTGATGTTTGGAATAGGTATCTACAGACGGGAAACTTTATTAGGCGGCAAGGCTCTGGCAGAAGGAGAATGACCACTCAAGCTGATGATCACTTTGTCATTATGAGTTCTTTAAGAGATCGAAGAGCTACTGCTGTGTATCTAAAAAATGACTTGCAAATGGTACGTCGAGTAAGTGTAAGTGAAAGAACGATACGTAGAAGATTGTTAGAAGCAGGATTGCATTCACGAAGGCCAGCAGTATGTCCAAAATTGCTTCCTCGGCATCGACAACACCGACTGAGATTTGCAAGAGCGCATGCTGACTGGACTGTAGAACAGTGGGGAAACGTACTATTCACATATGAATCCAGGGTTTGTTTAAGGTCGCCGGATGGTCGTGAACGGGTATACAGACGTAGAAATGAAAGATATGCAGACTGCATCATATTTTAGCGACTGCAATATTACGGTGGTTCAGTCATGGTTTGGGCGGGTATTTCTACCGATGCACGTACTGACCTTGTATTTGTTGAAAATGGAGCACTAACCGCCCACCGTTACATTGAGGAAATCCTCCAAGAAATTGTTGTTCCATTTGCTCCTTTCATTGGGAACCAATTTACATTAATGCATGATAATGCTAGACCTCACGTTGCACGGGTAGTGAGCGAATATCTGGATGAGGTTGGACTTCCAAGATTGGACTGGCCCGCATGTAGCCCGGATCTCAACCCAATCGAACATCTTTGGGATGTTCTTAAAAGAGCACTCCGTCGTCGTCCTGTGCAACCACTAACCTTGCAAGACTTACGGCTGGCGCTGACAGAAGAATATCAGGCTATTCCTCAAGACAGAATAAGTAATCTTATTAATTCAATGCCACGAAGAATGCAAGCTGTCATTGCTGCGAGAGGAGGACATACACGTTATTAAAATTTGTCTTTGTTAATTAATTTTGTGATAGTGGATGTTTTTGTTAATAAAAATAAGCTTGAAATCAGCGTTTCATTTAAAATTTTGCTGCTCGCAGAAGAAATGAGATAATGGGATGAATCAAAAAACAAAATGTTTACAATACGTCTAAGATGGCAGCAAACACTTTGTAAACAAAATTATTCACCTCAATTTTTCTACAGGGTGTTTTGTGTTTACGACAAAAAACAACACTTTGATTTACCCCTGTATAATATTGCCTGGACGAAAAATATGACTTATTACAATAATTAAAAAGACACACAATGAACTGATCTACAGACTGGTAAAAAATTTATGAAAATCAGATGAAAAATAAAAAAGTTATAAAACATCAAAATTGGGCAAAATTTTAGGGTGACGGAATTTTGTGCCGGGGAGTGTATAATATCTATCTTTATGTTATCTATAAATGTTGTTGTTTTACTGCTGGTCACATACATATATTGTATTGTAAATTAATTTGTGTAATTTGATTTGTAAATAAATATTATTATTATTATTATTATTATTATTATTATTCTATTCTTATAGAATTTATTTCCAGTTTTTTATTTATTTATTATTTAGAAAAAAATACATAAGCTTGTCATAAAATAGTGGATCATCGAGCAGCAAACACACGTGTTCTCAGTTCACTGTACTTCAACATTATATAATAAAGCCGCATTTATAAAAATCCGTGAGAAATTTGGGTGCAAGGTATAGAGACGTGGTATTAGGCACTCCCGAGTTCGTGAGTTTTATTAAAAACCTCAGAGTAAATATTGCCGACCCGTATCTCGTTCAATCACAATTCCAATTAATTTTCAAAACAATCCAAATAATGGTGGCGTCCAACGCAAACAAACCGACAAGAGAAGCCCGAAAACAATACAGTGTCACCGCTGGCGGGCGGGTTCCTGCCAGTGCGTTGGCTCGTGCTTTGTAAAACAGAAGCGACTCCGGGCCGGCACACGTCGGTAATAGGATTGTGCAGCAAAGCAATGATCTAATAAAGCGAGTACCTGGGGGATTTGTTCAGCCGTGAGTCGTTATACACCTCAAATCAATTTTGTAATTAGGACGGTTCTAGAATACATGCGGTCAGACGCTCGCCGTCCCATGGTAGTTCCTTGATTGGAAATAACTCGTTGGGAGACCACCCACGCAATCTAATTCACCCCTCTTTTAAATGACCAGGAGTGCGTTCAAGTGTCAAGGTGGAGGAATTTGGACGCTTTCCCAACTCTAGACTAGTCTGAAAATGGTACATATATACATATATTGTATAAACTATCTTCCTACAATATGAAATTATCGACCTTTACAGCTTCTGCTGACCTATTTAATGGTTTCCATACAATGTATATGTTTGGTGCTATTGACATACTTATAAATATTACGATTCTATAGCAATATATTACATTGCTGGTACGCGGTAAAAATACGTCTCTTGGAGAAATACGTGCGCACTGCGGTGCTTTGTATTTATAACATCAGCTGTTGTGGTCGTTAGAGAAATAATGATGATTTATGATTTTTCGATATTGGCTAATACAGTGAGACGTCGAATCCAAGCAAAAGGAGCTTATATTCTACATTTATTGTACTGCGAGAATTAATACCTGAAAGAAAATAATTAGCAACATCTATATACACTATAAGTCATTATAGAAATGAATGGTTATTTTTTGCAAGATATTTTATTTTAAGTTTGCAAATATTCCTCCTGTTGCTCCATATTTTTACCATATACTACCATGTCTTCTAACTATATTTTCACAAAATAGTTGGGCTAAGCATTTCTATAGTCATGAGTGAGGAGGGCAATGTGGTTGACAGTTTTGACTTGTAAAGATATGAATGTTTACCTTTATTTTTATTTATTTCTTTTTGTTTACTTCTCCGTGGATCATTACAATGCAATTCATTTGACAGAGTTATTTCTCGGGAAACCAGCGGACCAGGCCACAATCCATGAAAACATAAAATATACAATTACTGTTCTGTTGACATACATAATATACAAGTGTACTCACCGGGGTTCCTGTGCCCCCGAACCAGCACTCAGTACACCCTCCAGTAAAACGGCCAATACTATTCTCAGTCATATCATTAATATCTATTACTTATCTACTTGACTGGGTGTTATTCTCTATCAAACTTAATAAATTCCCAATGCTTCAGTGACTAGCTAGTGCCATCCTAAAAATAAGTAGAGGCTTCCCCGGATACACAATTGCCGCTAAACAAAAGGTATCCCAACGACAAGGTAACACCTTATCGCGTCATTCGAGTCGCAAACAAGATAACCCTAAACTCGTAAGACCAGCCACTCGAAGGCACGGCGCCCAAGACTAACGTCTAAGGGTTTCCTTTATAATCACGCCCAACTCTATTCCCTATTTCTTAAATAAGGTCAGGGCAGTCGTAATCACTCGTGTCGACACACACACACACACACACTGACTGACTGACTGTGTCGTTTCTCGCCTGCAGCTGGCCCCAGAATTTGACTAGTAAGCAATGTGAGCATTATACAAGAAAATATGAGAAGTAACTAAACATACATTCATTACGTTTTTATTGATAGAAGTATTAAATATTTTATTATTATTATTATTATTGTGTATTTTATAACAAATAATACTTTATATAAGATACGCGTTACAGACTCTAAAAGACATTACTTGAAAATGATAAGTAGCTCCGTCGTAGATATTTAACAGCTTGCACCACGCAAGCTGTTAAATATCTGAATGCTTTATACGATGGCTTGTGTCCTCAGGAGCGAGGGAGGCAGGTGACCCCTCACCATCTGCGGCACTTCATCCGAAAATATAAACTGAAATGACTATTCGCCGTAGACATAGACGACTTCATCAAAAATTATTGGGAATTGTAACGTAAATAAATTCCGTTCCGTTATAAAGCGAACATTTTGAATAGTAGGTACCTTATTTTAAATATTTAAAACAAAGCACGAGTTACCTACATACCATGCCATGCAATATTGAAACCACATGGGGTACGCTGCAAGCCGAGAGAGTAGGGAAAAGGCATAGATAACGAACACGATGCAAATTCTTCTTCTTTTTGACCGATTATTTTCTTGATCATACAGTTGATAACGTAGTTGTTAGATGTCGGTGTGATTGGTGTGGTGTTTCAGAATTACAAGGTACAGTCTTTATTATTTAATTATCATATATATATATATATATATATATATATATATATATATATATATATATATATATATATATATATATATATATATATATATATATATATATATATATATATATATGTGGGTATGTTCTACGGCTAACCCTAGAAATTGGGATATAAATTTCCGTACGGAAATTACGTCATATTTTCTTTGACTATTTTTTATGCTGTCTTTCGACCTTAATATCCTTTTTGCTAGATTTGTTTTATTGTTTTAAACACCAGCAGAGGTACATTCTCTGGACATATACGCCACGACTATATATATATATATATATATATATATATATATATATATATATATATATATATATATATATATATATATATATATATATATATATATATATATATATATATATATATATATATATATATATATATATATATATATATATTTCTATTTTTGACATATTTTTACCGTATTTTATTAAATTGAATAATTGTTAAATTTAATTTTTCTATATGTTTACGTAGTCTATACGTTTTATCGTAGCCTTAATTTGCATACCACATTCCTGTCTTTATTATTTTTTACTGTAACTTTACAAAAGTATATCTTCAATTTTAGGTAAATGTAAAATCAAAATTACTTTCGATATTTTTAATATTATAATACCTATGATCTATATATTGCATATATATAAATATATCTTTTGATATTTGACTTCCATCTCCAGTTGGGATGTTTTATTAAATAAATAATTTCTCAATCAACATAAATA